>JAMABK010000035.1:0-164631 GCA_023624915.1 Aspergillus amoenus | reverse complement strand
TTTGCTCCTCTACGTTCCTCGGGATTTCCGCCACCCCCCCCCCCCCCCCCCCCCCCCGTGAGCTGACGTGTTACGGATGTGCCTGAATACGAAAGGAGCAGCTATTCAGAATGCCGGTTGCGGCCAGTCGATCCTGTTCGCATGGAGGTGTCGGCTGACCGTGATGAGTGTTTGTTATGGGCGGGGGTTGAATGCCTCAGCCTTGCATATGCAGAGAGAGAATGATGTGTCCACAGTTTGCTGTATGCAGGCCTGTCACATCCAGTTAAAGAAGCGATTGGTTTACAGCAGGCCAGAGATGCCCGCCGTGGTGCAGATGGAACAGCTATTTCCGAGGAGGGGAATGTACGTTACCTTTTAGTCTTCAGTCCGATTGTCAACGTTGCAATTGTTTTACTCCAGTACAATCTGCCGTGATGCCCAAAGGTATATATTCCTTCTCCTTCAAATGATTTGCGAGAACAGACCGTTTTCTACATCTCCCTGATCACCAAAGAAAGTTGCAAAGGCAATATCCCACACCATGCATTTCCTTATCTCCCTTCTGGGAGCCCTGACCCTGTTGGCTCCTACAGCCCTTGCCCAGGATGATTCAAGCTCTACATTGAGCTCTAGCACTATCCCATCCTCCACTCCTAGTTCTACTTCCACTCCCACCTCCACTTCGAGTGAAACCCCTTCATCCTCTGCGTCCCTTTCCGATGCAGCATCGTCCCATGGGGCGGGTCGCTGGGGAGCAGTAATTGCCAGGCAACTCTCCACCAGCGCCCGCGGAGGTAGAACCGCCTTCGTCCCAGTCGATGACGAATTTCCAACACGCCGTGTCCGTCAGACAGAAGACGAGACACAGCAGTACCTGTACCAAGTCTCTGATCAGCTCCTTACTGCCGCTGACCTTCGCAACTCTTCTGGAAGCGTCATCGAGAGTCTGAGTACCAATGCCAATCTGGGTGGTCGCGGACAAGCTGTCATTTCGCAGGGACAGCGCGGTGATTCCTATGACGCGAGTTCGTCCATTGGCCTTTTCAGTGGCCTGGGGAATAACGTCACTATCGTGGAAGAGGATATCCCCTTTGAAGGCGGGGTTATACATATCATCAGCGGGTATGTAGTCTTCGCTTTCCAGATAAACAAGTCGTTGGTCTTGCTGATATGTAATAGTCCTTTCACTCCACCAAGCCCCCTGTCTGACACCCTGCGCGCGTCACCCCAGGCGAGCAACTTCTCGTCATACATTTCGTCCCAAGTATCTTCGCTCGGCTCTACCTCCTCTGTTACCTTATTCGTACCCACCAACGATGCCCTTTCAGGGTCTCTGGGGCCTAACGTCACGGTTTCTGAATCCGAGGGTACGGCCCTGGCGGATTCACACACTATCAGCGGATCGGTGGCCTACTCGCCCCGTCTGGTCGATGGTGCGAGTTTTCAGACAGTCAATGGACGGGATATTTCGGTGACTGTAGATGGGAGTGGGCAAATTCTCCTGAATAACGACGTTAAACTAGTCCAATCGGATATTATAATTGAGAACGGCGTGGTTCACTTGATTGACAAGGTACGTCGCTGTGTTGAGAAGAGATATCGGTGCGAGTTTTCTAATTAACCTGCCTGATTACAGCCACTTTACACGCCCGGGGACGGCACCCTCTTCACGGGAGCTGCCGAATCCGCTTTCCGGTCATCTCAAATCATGATGATGGTTGGTGCTGTTGCTGCAATTGTGGGTGGTACAGCATATTTCTAGCCACCCAGCTGACGTGATATGGACGGGAGAGGATGTGAATGGTTCATCGGTAATGGTAATACAGTAGGGAGCCTCGGGTTATTTAGCGTACTTATAATAGTCGGATTTGGGTAGAACACCTAATGTATCGTGCATCTTCTTGGGAGCCGATTCCACTGTTTCCACGTAACTATTGTCCGTCATCGTCAAGCATGAATCACTGGAAGGCATATTGGATCATCCCAGATTTAATACATCCTCTGGGACAGCATGAGGGAACCCACCCAGAGCCCGGTTAATCAAATAGGCAGCCAGCCACCTCCAGCGTATCGCCAGGCTCCAGAGAATCAGGTGGGTATTCTTGATGCGGGGTGGCGGGGTGTAATCACAATCACCGAACTCAAGTGCTGCCTTGCACCAGGCACCTCCGGCTCATAGGAGTCGGGGTTGGTTGGATATCTTGATAGAATATCTTCTGGGCATGGGCTGACAAGAATCGGATAATGAAGTGCGAGTTTTTCTTCAGCGGCATCGTGAATGTAAAGTCATGGCGGATTAGGATAATATCGCGCTCAGCGAGGAACTTGAGAGGTAGTGAATTATCATCCAGAAGATGCTTGTCCATTTCAGAATATCTCAGCATCAACTTAATGCCAGATTCATTCGAGGACCGTTTTCAGCAGAAGCTATAACGGCGCGTTGACTCTGCAGCATGTGTGTGTGTGAAGTGAAGTGTTACTGACAAGCTGGATTAAGGGTGGTATACAATGGATTAGGTAAGCCAGGTCCCGCCCAAGGCTCATTCAACCGGTGATCAACCGGCAGGTTACGGACAATATAAAGATGGTTGATTATAGAACTAGTGTAGTTACAACTAAAGCGATGACAGTGCTATGAACACATTGTATAATTGTATTGATATGCTACTGAGGAGGAGGGTTGAGGTCCAACCCTTTGACATTGAGTTCAAATGAATCGTTGCGCGAGTAGCTTCCTGCCAGGTCCAGGTCTAGTCGCCCGCGAAGGCAGTCCTCAAAGTCCACCTCGACGATTTGGAGGCTGCCATCCAGATCACTGTTATCGTTCACATTCCAAATAGGCCCAGCAAGAACCTCACCCAGGGGACCAATAATACACGAGCCACCGCCACTAGCCCAAGCTTCTGGATCTATTGCCTATTAATGCGGTGACCATGGATAGTTGTGGTGGCGTACGTACCTGAGCCTAGTTTCTCACCCTCTGGGACCTCGGTAACCCAGCTGGGTAGTTCTTTATACCGACCAGACTGGCAAGCAGACAGAACCACAGCTCTTCCCTCCGCAGCAACCGTGCGCATAAGTGGAAGCCAGGTCTCGCGACAGTCCACAGTCGGTGCAAGGTAGAGATTGACGTTCTGTGAGTACAGACTTTGACGGAGCAGAGGCATGTAGTTCTCCCAGCAGATGGCCGCCGCGAGAGTCAATTGAACGCCATTTATTTCCGTTGTAACAGCCTTGAGTGTCGAGGGGGAGCCTTGAGCCCAAACGAGGCGTTCAGACCCGGTCTATCCGTTGTTAGCCTACCGGACATGGGACAAAGACAATGGATGATTACGCAACTGACCGGCATCACCTTCCTCCTTTTGCCCAGAACACCCCGCTGGGGATCGACATAGAGGGCAGAACAATACAAACTGCCCCCTGCACGCTCAATGACTCCGACAACAATCAGAATTGAGGTTTCGTTGGCGATCTTCTCGAGTTTCTCTCTCGTCCCATCGCCACGGTATGCTTTGCCTTTGGCGACGGGAAGTTTCTTTTCGACCCAGTCGTCGCCCGCGCCCGTCGGGGTATCCCCTAGATCTACTGCGCCATTGAAATACTGCAAATATTGATCGCGGCCGTGGGCTTCTCGAAAACCAAAACGGGTACCGAAGGTGGCGGTGCGGGGATATCCGCCAAGGTAGGCCTCAGGGAAGAGCAGGATTTGCACTCCGCGGGAGGCTGCAGTGCGGACAGTGCGCTCCAATGCATCTATTGTCTCTTGCAGGGACTGCTGAGTGTGGGACTGGGAGACCGCAACCTTGAGCTTCGACATTTTGGGTGAGAAGGATGTTGTGAGTTGGAAGTGAGGAAGTGTGTAATTGCTCAAAGTTGGAGACAAAGAATTCCTGAGCGGGACAAGCGGAGCAACTCCGCAGTTCCCGCAGCATCCGACCTCCCTCTCTCCATCTCTCAACTTCCTCTTCTTATCCTGGAAGCTATTTTCTTTGTCGGCACATCCCTGGCTCCATGGAACAAAGAACGCCAACATCGCAGCCTTGCGCTACCAGAGGGTGGGCCGGGCCTGCCCCAATGGTTCAATGGCTCACTTCTCAGGACCTTGTATAATTGAAAATGGTTGGTCCACTCTAAATTTACTGATACTTCCGACTGACTTCTATAGTGTTGTACCGTTCCTTTTGCGGCAGTGATCTTGCCTGAAAGAAACCCATATTGCGCGTCAATGGAACGGCCGCCAACAGCGGTCCAACATTCCAACAGCCGGCCATAAAATTGCAGACGCATCCTGCGGGAACGGGCAAGACATCTCGTCTTTAACACCGCTTGCTGTGAGGCAGCAGGCTCGACATGGTCTTCAAGGTGTTGATCGTCGGCGGCAGTGTCACCGGATTGACTCTCGCCGCCATTCTCGAACGCTACGGGATTGACTACACCCTCATCGAAAAGCACAGCGATGTCACTCCGGAACTGGGTGGGAGCATCGCCCTGCTCGCTCATGGATCACGCGTTCTCGATCAACTCGGCTGCTACGAGCAATTGCTTCCATTCGGTACTGCGGTCCAAGAATTCGCCATGTACGGACCGGATGGGAAACACCTGGGAACCCAAGAGAGGATGGGTGCAAATTTAGAGGCCATGTATGCGATCAAATAAATATTGAGATGCCGGTAACTAACTATGTAGGCTTGGTTATCCGATATTTTTTGTCGAACGACGACGCCTCCTGCATTCTCTATGGGGTGCCATCAAGGACAGATCCAAAATCCATCTGTCAACCAACCTCACTAAGATCCAACATCTAGAAAGAGGCATCCTCGTAGAGACGCAAGACGGCCGCATATTCACTGGCGCCATCGTCGTTGGGGCCGATGGAATTAAGAGCAGGACTCGCGACGAGATGTGGCGCCTGGTGGAGGCTGATAATCACAGCACCGTCGCTGACAGAAAGGGTACGCTTATATCGTGAATTTTATCGAAGGGCAACCTAACAAGATTTAGCTATCCGCAATAATTGCAGTTGTATATTTGGCATCTCACACGGCCTGCCGCAGGTTAAGGCCACGCAGACGTGGAAGCACTTTCGCGACGACCGTCACTACTTGTGCTCTGGCGCCCCCGATGGTCTTGTGTTCTGGGTTGTATTCTTCAAGACGCGGAAAGAGACAGAGTCGTGGGAAGATCTTCGCTACACCGAGCAAGAAAAGGAAGACTACGCAGCGGAATTCGCCAGCGACCAGGTTCGATCGGACTTGACCTTCGGGGAGATATATAGAGCTTCGACAACTGCGGTCCTCGTATCCGTGGAGGAGTTCGTTTTACGACACTGCTACTATAAGCGCATCTTACTACTAGGAGACTCGGCTCACAAAGTAGGCATACTTCATCATCCTTTGTGTCTAGTCTAACTAGTTACCTAGATGCACCCTGTCACCGGACAAGGAGGAAATTCCGCTATAGAGGACTCGGCATTTTTAGCGAACCGTCTAAAGGATCTTCTGCAAGCGAAACGGAATCCGACAGGGTCCGAGATCGAGTGGACGTTCCATAACCTACAAGAGCAGCGACGCCCTCGGACCCAGATGCTGACCGACGGGGCTCGCGGACTAGCGCACTTGGAATCACTCGCAACACCGCTATTAAAGCTCACTATGCTGCATCTGTTTCCCACGGTGTCTGGTGAGAATTTAATAGCGTCCATTGGAGAAGCCTTGACGCAGGGTGAGCCGTTGAAGCATCTCCCGCTACCCGCCAGGTCTAAGCGGCTCCTCCCATACGACGAGGAAATTCAGGCCACACCAAGACATCGCTGTACAGCAGCGTCCTATGCCTGGATTTGCATGTTCATATCCATCGGGTCTTTGCGGTTTATCCTCCCGTCCATTCTCTCGAATAGGATAGCGCTCATTACTCCCGAGAGTCCAGTCGGGCCTCCTTTCCTGCAAACTTGGAATGACTACATAGAATATTCCTACTTTGCTATCACCGCGTTCTGGACCATCGAATCCTATCGCTCAGCATTTAGCCTAGGTCCCATTCTTACCCCCATCCCCTGGATTGCTCTCGCCAAGTACTGTAGCTGGGAAGCTGCACTACCATTCTATTTTGCCTTTTGGGTTTTGGGTTCCTCGTTCCGAGGATTCTACCACCCATGGCCGCGCGCCATCCTTCCTGCTGCGGCCCAAGCATTTCCAATGGCACTGTGCTTTGCTATTATGGCCCGCGAGACTTTCACCAGGCTCCGTATCCTTACCGTTCTGGGCAATCCGACGATCCCACACCTGCTAATCCCACTCATAACCACATTGATCGAAAGGAGCATCGTGTGTGTCCACGGGGAACGCTGGGCACCCGTCTACCAGTTCGGCGATTACGATATGAAATATCTCGATCAGTTCTTCTTCTGCAGCATGGCTGCTGCGTTTAGACATATTATCATGATCTTCTTCGATATCATTCCTTATTTGCGCCAGGGCTATGGACCGCTCTTACTCCGGACACCGGAGATCATTAACTTTGGAGTATTCGCCCTGCTCGTTGCCACCTGGCTTCTCTTTACGGCTTGGGATTTGCGCAGAGTCAGCATCCTGAACCTTAATCTGGTCACGGCATCATTCTACATCATTCTGGGGGTTTTATTCATTGGTCCTGGTGCGACGCTCATGGGTGCCTGGTGGTGGAGAGAAAGGCTCTGGGAGAAATCGCGACAGAGGATCTCAGAGGAGCGGTATGCTAAAGTGGAGAGGGACCAGGCTCCTCCTACTATCAAGACGTGAAACTGGTCTCGGATACTTCAAGCGTTGTGGCCTGCGTGAAATTGAGTAGAATCCTCCCAATCAAGAGGGGGCTGCGTGTGGCGTGACAGGCCAGGTATGTATCGGGTGTGTTTTCCAAGAGGCTCTGAAAAGCTTGTTCCTTTCCAGCAATATATAGAGATGCGATTGGATACCACAAATACAGCATAATGTGTATACCGATGAACCTTCACTCTCGAGTCATAATAGGGTTTTCAGTCCCCCCTCGAGGGTGGTTTGTCTCGCCTCTCTCTCTTTCTCTTCTCTATCCTTCTTTTCCTCTTTCCCTGCACATCTCTCTCTCATCTACCAGCTACACTCCTGAGACTACCTACTTCCACAAAATATCATAGAGCCACCTGACTACAACAACGCATTACTTGTCTATCTTCCCTCTTCAAGCAAATATCTCTTGCCCATCCACCAGACAATATCGAGAGAATATGGACTTCATTACACCCCTTGAAAACTACGCTCCCTCCCCTGACTTTCCCTCTTCTTCCTTCTCCACCTCCTCCATCGGCCCCCCCTTTATCAATACTCGCACCCACAACCGCAACCCCAGTCTGACCAACAGGCCCCGCTACAGAACCTTCACCAACCGATACCTTAATGGGGCACACAACCTCTGTTCTCCAGCATTTACAGGGCCCCAACCTATACACGTCTTTGGCCCACCTCTTTCCCACGGTGCTAGTCAGCAGTATAGGTTGGAGCATGGAGACGAGGACGAAGAGCAGCGGGACCTTACACTGACTGATGAAGATACTGTCTTTGCTGGAAACGACTCTTATGATTATGACGATGACGATGATGAGAACCCACGCCCACAGAATATTGAATACGCCGATCAGTTCATCTACGTCGATAACGAACTCCACAACTCAACCATCCCTTGTACTACTGCGTCGCTCGTATCGCCCGCACCGACAGCCCCTTTTCTTCTTCGCAGGAGGATGGAGAATCGACGTTTGGCACTTATGGCGATAGTGACGATTACCACACCTACCAGGACTCTGACCAGGACACTGACCACGACCACGTCTACGTCCACGACGGGGAGGACGACGATGACGATGGCACACCAGCTTTCGAACATATTGAGGATGTTGCAACGCTCCGATCTTTCCAAGTTGATTAGTTTGTTCATGTTATGTTTTGTTTATGCTGCTGCTTTGCTAGTTGCGTGTTCCTGTATGATGCTATGAATGTAATGCAAGTTTTGTAAGACGTTCTGGTTACTGTTTGTTGAGATGCATAATCGCTGTCTGCGCTGCCATGAAAGTACCTATATAATTATAGGTTATACTATGTTTCTATTTAACGCGAATATCGATTGGTGTTCGATATAAATCCTTTCTACGGTTGTTCTTTCCCATTCCTGATTCCCTGGTTGAATTAAATGAGGCTTTCCAAGCCAAAGCATATAAAATCAGATCCGCTGTTTTAGGAACTTAACCTGCCCAGGAGTACCTTGCACGCATCCCTGGAGATTATCTACTCTACCAGTCTCCTCCTGAGCTTGAGATAGTCTATGGCTAGTAGCACGTAGATCAAGGTCAAACTATCGACCATTAACACAGTCATAGAGCATAGAGTATAGGATTCTGTATATTATAGATCTCTGCCGCATGATGAATACTGGGAATTTTATTTTTCTTTACAGCGATATAAATACAGCCCGAACATCTTCTCACCATCCCACCACTCCTAAATACCCAGCGAAGCATAATCAAGTCAACCCCTCAACAAACCCCTCCACCGACCTCTCCATCTCCCCAACCGCCTCCGTCGGCGGAAAATGATTGAACCCCTTGAGCACACACATCCGACAATCAGGCATCGCCAGTGCAATAGGTCTCACCTGACTCTCCGCAGGCGTAGCACTATCCAATTCCCCCCTGGACCACAAGACCAGGGACCTTAAACCGGGAATACCGATCCCCCATCTCGAAAGCGAGTAAAGCGCGCGCGTTAGACCGACGCGCATGGGCAGGCCATTTGGCCGCTTCCAGGGCCGTGGGTATGTCCAGGCCCATGCTGGTGTAGAATTCAACGCATTTCGATGGACTTTCCACGCCGGATTCAAGAACGTCGTAGGTGAGATTCTCTTGCACGGATTTGCCGTCGAAGTACGTCCCTGTCTGGATGATTCCAGAAACCGTTTCGGGGTGCACGAGGTAATATGCGGCGCTGATGTTTCCGCCCATGGAATGGGTGACTAGCACGATTTGTTGTGTAGGGTTGCTTGCGGCTATAACGGCGTGCAGGTCTTCGGCGTGGCGCGGGATACTGTAGAGCTCTGGGTTGCCTGGTTTCGAGGACCGTCCGTATCCGCGGCTGTCGTAGGCGACGCAGGGGTGCCGGGGACTGAGGCGGGAAATTAGCGGTTTCCAGATATCTGCGACGCCGAAGTAGCCTGATATAAATACCAGGGTGGTCTTGCTTGTTTCGGCCCCGTGGACTTCGAAGTAGATTTCTTGGGCGTCGTCGGTCGTAGTAAACGGCATGGTTGTACATGTAGTGTTTGTAGTGGTTTCTGGTAAAGCTCGGGACTGATGCTGTACGGATTCATGGTCAATACCGGGGATTTTATACTTCAATTTGATTGATTCGCAATTAGTCAGTGGCTCTTAAAAGCGGCGAATTGATGAGTAAAAATGACACGGCGTTTGAGTAGGATGCCGATGGCCCAACCTTTGCTGCCGTGCCGAGCCCTAGAACTTACCAAGGTACACACTGCATAGGCAATGAACTCCGTATGATCCATGGGGGTTGGTGCTGTTTCTTCTGGATTCCTTTGAGTGTCCATTGATGAATATAGTAGCCTGAGCTTCGCGCCTTCTAGCATAATCTGCGGTGGCTTCCCCAGGTAGTGGCTTTACCTTGATATTCACAAATCTTATTGTCAATCCATTAATCCTCGTTGTCAATAGTACCCCTGAACAGCATGTCTTCATATCCACCCATCAATGTCTTTGTCTGCGCTGGGCAGTGGTGAATTTTGACAGAACAATGATATTGTGTTGAACAGGCCAGGACTGGTCCATTCATGGCCGTGTTTATTCAATCAGTATTCACTCTGGGGTTGTTTCCCCTGGTAAAACCCAATCAAGCACAAATCATGCAAATAATTAACAACGGCCTTCAATACGATTCCTGAAAGTGCCTATTAATCCCTCACTCCTCCTCATTATTGATTGTGAAGCAAGACATGCTCCACTGGGTTCTGCCTTCACTGATGCCCACTTCACTGCAATAGACAATATATCGAGGGATATGAAGATGTATAAAAATGCCCAGATCATCTGCTTCTTTCCAGAAATACCTTTCCGTTACAGCATATCTATCGAGCATTTACCCACCAAACTCAACAAGATGCGCATCTCTATCATCACCGCCGTGCTTTCCTGCCTAGCCCCTGCTGTCTCAGGCGTACGTAACCCAGTTTCTTTGTAATTATGTATCAAGTACTAACTGAGATACAGCAACACAGCGTCAACTGCTGGGGCAAAGCCTCGCATGCCGACTACGAGTCCCTCGAAAAGGCCGTCGAGGTCTTCGAACACGTGATCCAAACGCAGAACGATAACCTGCCTGTGGCTGTGCGCGCCGAGCCAAATTCGTGCCGCGAGACCTGGTGCGAGAAGAATAACGGTGTCAGGTTCTGCAATGAGGTATGTACTCAAGGTTAGATATACTGAATGGGCTTCTTCTGACTTTCTACGCAGGACACCAAGGATCCCCGTATCATGCCTCTTCAGAATATCCTTGACAGTCTGAAGACTATCATGCATGATTGTGTTGATACCTACGACGGAAAGAAGGTTGCTGGTGGCGTGGTTAACCACCCCGACAACTGGTCTGTTGTCGTTCAGGAGGATGACCTCTGCCACAAGGAGAGCTGGTAGTTGCGAACCGAGCTGCGGCTATGGGTTCAACCTGTCTTCCTCTCTTGTGTCATTGCTGTTCATGCCTAAGGGTTTCGAAAACAATGACTGGATATCAACTTTAGTTACGCTATTTACGTTCAACAATCGTTAGGACACAAAGTATTTCACTATTTCCTATCTACTGTGCCGAACGATACTAACGTAGATCGGGCCGTATTTGTCCCTGTACATCCTCCGTGCTTAGGATGTCATCTGCGATTTTCTCCGCGAGCATGTCTGGCCAGTTAGTAGTGGCCTTGAAATCCAGGATACACTCACAGCAAGTAGACTGAGGGTGCCCTGGTGGCAAAAAGGGGATTGCACTGGCATCGACCACGCGTAATCGATTGACGCCAAAGACGCGAGCTCTGCTGTCAACAACAGCCATGGTGTCGTTCCTGGTTCCCATTTTGCAGCTCCGGGAGGGGTGCCACAGCGTCATGACATTATTCCGTATCCACTTCAAAATTTCCCCATCTGTTCGAACACTCTCTCCCGGGTAGTATTCTTCGCCGATTATGACTGACTGTATCTCCTCGTTGGCGAACACTTGACGGATCCGTTTGAACAATGCAACAGCCAGCTGCTGATCTGACTCAGTTTCCAGCCAGTTCGGGTTGATAATGGGTGCGTCAGAAGTGTCGGCCGAGGCCAGCGTTACAGTGCCTTGCGAGGTCGTGGCGTGCAGTACTCCGAGAATCGATGTGTATTCGTAGCCATCCTTCGGTTGGTCTTTGAACATGTTGGAAATATTCCCAAGGAAGCCTGCTCCTGACATGTACTACAGACTATCGGCTGATACTCTAAGCATCATGGGCATCACATACCTCGACTTCTGGCCAATCCTTAGGAAAGTAGGAGAGATTCTGTCGTGTGCCTTTAGAGAACCCCAATCGCAGTTCGTCGGGAATTTTTTCAAAAGCTATAAAATCAGCAACGGGGTTCGAAAGGATACCTTCGTGCAGAATGGCCCAACGAAGGTACTCTTCTACCAGATATAGTGGATCGGTCGCAGGTCTTGTCATAGTTCCCACTCCCACGCGATAGCTCAGTCCGAAGAATGGATGGTCCAGCATGCCCTGGCCAACGCCTGGAAGATCTGACAACACCGATATGCTATGGCGCTGCAGGTGCTCTCTAGGACCTATCCCCGACACCATCAACAGCTGCGGAGATTGAAAGACTCCAGCGGATATGATCACCTCCTTCGAGGCCATCAGAGTTCGCGACGGGCTCACCTGCACACCGATGGCGTTCTTATCATCGTCGAATAGAATCCGCTTTGCTAGTGTCTTCTTATACACTTTGAGGTTTTTCGGGGCTGAAATACCGAGGAACGAGGATTCCGACGTACTCCGGGTTTGGTCACTTGGCCGAATCGTCGATGTGCAGTATTGATATCCATCGAGTTGACCACTGTTAAAGTCTACAGCTTCCGTCATTCCAATACCTTGCATGCCCCGAGCTACCCACGTTGACCACGGCATCGCATAGTTAGAGTAAGATACCTGCAGCGGACCACCGTCAGATGTAAATGCACTCGCATTGTACAGCGCAGTCGCATTCGAGAACCTCTTATCTGTATTCGGGGGCGTGAAATTGGCACTGCGCTGGTAGAACGGGAAGATGTTATCGAAGCTATAGCTGGTATCGTTCACGGCGTCTGCCCACCTATCCATCGTCTGTCTAGTCGGTCTGTTTGATTACTCGTTGTGCATTCGATTTACCGGGGGAGGCTTACCGTTGGTATATCATGAAGTTCAGAGCAGACCTATTGAGGTCAGCCCGTGCCAGTCCTCAAGTAAGTCCACTGACGATCCACCTAGACACCTTCCCCGAGAGAAGTGAACACGCCGACCATTCGCACCCTGCTGGGCCGTGGTGATGAATCCCCAATCTATAGGAATTTTCTTGATGCCAGGGTCTGATCCAACCGGCAGGACATCCGCAGCTGGTGTTTTGGCCAGGGGATACTCGATCTCATAGTGACCTCCGGCCTCGATAAGAGCGACTGTATGGTACTGCGCCAGGCGTACAGCGAGTGGCAGTCCTGTCGTCCCCCCGCCAACGACGACGTAGTCGAATGTTTGACAAAACGCGTTGGAGGCCAGGAGCAGGATGGCATAACATAGCATGGTGAGGTGAAGTATCGAGTTGGACTGATTTTTTCTGCCGTTCATCAATGGTGATCTGATTGTGCCTCGACTGCCCAAAGAGGAAGCCACGGCTCAGCTTAATTAGGAAGGTGCAGTTGTACCCGCTAACTCCGATATACATTGATGGAACAATTCTGACGAGAATACAGATAAATAATATGAATACCTGCTAAAGACAAACACTCCCCCTCAACTCCTCAAACCACCTATGCGCCAGCACATCCTTCGTGGTAAACCTTTTCTCCGGATTAAACTCCAACAACCCGCGCAGCAAATGTATCGTAGTCTGCAGCTCTTCACCCGAAAACCTCCCTGCCAGTGATTCCTCCAATAACCCCTCTAATGTATGCGCCGTCCGTCTGCCCTCACTATCAAAATCCCGCCCCCGTTTCCGGTTGTAGTGGTTTATCCGCTCGCCGTTTGGCCCGAAGAACTCGCGCCAGCTGGGCCAGTGTGTATCTCGGAGCTTGGAGTCCGCTGGGAAGCCGAGGATGTTGTACATGTCGATGAAGTGCATGTCGTCTGTGATTTCCGAGACCGGGTAGTCGGTTAGATCGAAGAGGTCGGTGCCTGTGAGGAACTCGAATATTAGGCAGCCGAAGCTCCACATGTCTTGTTTTGAGGAGACGAGGCCTTGGAAGAGGGTTTCGGGGCCGCGCAGGTGGAGTGGTGGGGAGGGGGTTTTGGGGGGGTTGGATGTTAGGAAGGCTGTCACTCGTTAGCTGGTTTGCTTTAATGGATAGTATACGGGAACGTACATCCGCCGAGATCTGAGATTTTGATTGTAAATTGCCGGGAGATGTCAATGTACTGCATCAAGGAGTCAGCGGCGACGAGGTACTCCGGTCCTGTAATGCCACCACCAAGATTCGTATCGAACACCCGAGTCACCGGGATCTCCTTGTCCTGGGACATCTCAGATACTGGTACATGTGCTAGGTCGTCCAATGTGAAGAGGAGATTGCGCGGCTGTACATCTCCATGCACGACGTCATTCGCCAGCATAAAGTCCAGTGCGAGCAAAGTCTGCCATAGTATAGACTTGGCCGTCCAGAGCGGAAACGGAGTATCTGGGAAGAGAGCATCCTTCACCTCATGCACGCTTGCTCCCATCGGTTCGTACACCAATGCCTGGTGAGTGCCATTCGGGCCAGTGACGCGGAAATGGTCCAGCAGGGGCAGGAAATGGTTGCGGCCGGGATGCGAAATGGGGCCTGGCTTTGCTAGTCTGTCGTATATGCCAGTTTCGGCAGAAGACTCAGACTCGGCGTGTCCAATCTTTAACGCGACGTAGCAGTCGGATCTGACTGGTTAGACTTGCATCTTGCATAGATGTATAACATACTTGCATGGCTTTACATACTTGCTATCTCTGGCCAACCAGACCGTAGAAAACGATCCGTATCCTAGTTTGCGGATGACCGTGTACCGGGTACCTTGGAAGGTGTCCATCAGATGCACCGGGTGGAATTTCTGCTTGGAATAGTAATCCAGCGGCTCGATGATTCTATCAGGGACAGAGGGGACAGTCACAGTCGACGACGTCACACTCATCGAGCGAGTACGACTCGCCGACGAAGAATTAGTATACGAGCACGACATCGAGTCTCTATCATCCATATCTGTGTATTGAGAGGACCGTGATACCAAAAGGGAACACCAGGAAACGGCCAGCTTAAGGAGGGATGCAGCAGAGTGGCAAGGGCTGTGCCATGGCGGGGAAGTGAAAAAGCAACAGTTCGTCAATCGCGCTTGCAGACAAAATTGATGCATAGAGGCCGATGGCATTAAGCACGCTGTCTGCTCTTCATTGGCGGGCTGCAGCCCATTACATAAAGCCATTTATTTAATTGTCCAGGGTGTCAGGCATCGGATCGGCCCGATCTCCACTGCCAACTCGCTGGTTGCATGATGCTGGTCCAGATCATGCAGTTGTCTTTCCCATTCCCGCCCTCGCCGCTACAAACGCCTGGAAAAACTCCTCCATCTCGCCTGCTCCATCGAGATGACGCTGCTCTCCAATCATAAAATGCGGCACACCCTGGACCTGCGCCCTGGACCCCTCTGCTTCAGTCTCTGTCTCCTCGACCCCTCCCCCACCAGCTAAGAAGGCCCGAACCTCCGACTCGTCCAGCCCACTCTCCACTGCTGCATTAACCACAATATCGACGTCACTGACGTCCTTCTCCCTCTCAAATTGGTACTTGAATAGTGTCTCCGCAACTGCGCACTGCGTCTCGCTCCCGCCCCGCTCTAGGGCGAAATGAAGCACCCGATGCGCCAGCCTCGAGGACCCAATATACCCGCCGAACCGGAACGCGATCCCAACGGATTTTCCGACTCTGATAAGGCGGGTCTGTGCTGCGGTTATCTGGGCTGGTGTCATGCGTCGTGCCATGCGGTCTGTCTCGTAAGTGAGGGGTAGATAGGCATATAAGTAGGTCAAGGCATACCGTTGATGAGGACGCTCTCTTCCGGCGCAACTTGGTCGATGAAGTAGGGTTTCCATATAATTTGGAACTCATCTTTCGAGCCTCCGGGGTATGTCTTTTTGTAAAGTGCAATTGTTCGCTGCAGGCTGCGGTAGCCGATGAAGCACTGTATTGTCAGTATCTCTGTGTTATGCGGAAAGGAGGCATACCCAGGGACAGATGACGTCGGAAATTATTTCAATTGGAATTACTGCCATGGCTCAATAAAGGTAGATGGTTCCTAATCTTCTTCTGCCCGGGTTCAGTGCTTTATATGAATCTCGGTGCCTGTGCTGGCGGAATTCCGCTGATCGGCGGCAGACCATTCCACGGTTTGTTCTGTGATTGGTTGTTATTTATTATCTTGCTTATGGTATTATCCGGTTTTTTTTTTTAAATAATTACAGTCGACTCTTCATTATCTCCTGTTCTGGTGGATATATATTGGCACCGCTGATCGATGTTAACATTGAACCATTGATGGATAGACAATTACACATCAAAAAACAAAAAGCAAATGGAAATGCTTCATTAATAATCTAAGCCATTGCCGATCGCATCGAATGCAGTTAGGACAGTTGGGATATCAATCTATACTATATACACTACTGTTAAGTTAATCTACTTCCTCTCAGCCTGCCACTTCAAATACTCCTCCTCGTTAAACACCTGCCCTACAAAGCTACCACCAGCCTGATCCCTCTGCGCATTCCCACCCCGGTGACCAGCTCCCGACTGCACCTGCACAGCAATATCATTCATAACAGCCTTCATCTCCTGTTTCTGGCCAGGCAATGTAACCCGATACTCGATCTGTATCCAGTGCGCCAAACAAGCCAGATTCAGCGTCGTAAACGCCATCGGCACACCCTCCGGAAGTTCCGGCGCGCGCACAAGCATATACTCCGCCGGGAGCTGCGCACTCCCCGTCTCGGCCCTGACCAGCTCAAAGACATGTGTTACATTGGTGCGTTTCTCGGGGAAGACCAGATTGCGTCCGCGCACGAGATACGCCACGAGGAGCTTTATTTTCAGACCCGTTAGGATCAGTGGGCGGTCGGATTTGAGGCTGACTGGGATCTTGGAGCCCTGGATGAGGACTTGAGGGAGGCGGCAGGTTAGATTTGCGGGACCGGCGGGGGTCTGGATTGTGCGGACGACTTGGTGCCAGGGGACTGAGTCGAGGGAGGGAGGGAGGGAGTGACTTGGAGTGGACGCCACGGTGAATATCCTGGCGTCTTTGGGCATGGATTCGAGCATGCCTGCCTCGGGGCCCTTTTTCACTTGTGCTTCGATGATGTATTCAACTTTTGCGTCGGTGGAGCCCCAGGTTTCCGACACGGCGATGTCTGCTAATGTTCCTGGTAGTGGGTGGGGGGTTTCGTTCCCGGGGAATGAGTCGCGGGGCTTCCACTTGTTGAACATGTGCCAGTTGCCGCGGACTGGCTCGGTCGTCGCAGGGAGTTGCAGTTTAAAGGGGAATGTGTGTGTACCGGGGGGCAGGGTAGTGGCGGACTGGACGAGGACGACGAAGCGCTTGAAGAAGAAGCCCTGGCCGCGCCATTCGTACCGGAAGTTGTTGAGTACATATTGGCGGTAGATGCGCGAGAATGCGCGGCCGTAGACGGAGACGGTGAGTTCGGAGATGGACAGTGGCTTCGTGAGCGTGAGGGTTGCTGTCGCGATGATGTCCTGGCCTGGGACCGGGTTCTCAGGGTTCTCGATCGTGACGCGCACCTCGTTGGAGGGCGCCATTGTGCTGGGGGAGGGGCAAGATCTCTCGCATCGTGAATTCGCGAAACTGGCGATTTGGCGCATTTAAGGCCATGATCTTCTCCATGATCTGCCGCATGGCCCCTTGATGCAGGAAGCCAAGAGTGAATACGAGCTGCCAAGTCGACGAACTGCGGGCGAGGGCATCAATGCAGTATAGATCGCCGAGAAATAGAACATCATTGCCAGAATAGTTCCGAGAGAGTTGCAAGAATAGCATGCCAAGGGCTCCCGAAATAATTCTGAACCGTTGTGAACTATTCTAGGGCTATTCGGCGACAAGCCGGCTATCAGTTGATACCAGTAAGTAACAAGGTATTTGGAAGATTTGACAAAGACTTGAGAAATGTTTCTTCTGAGTACCCATATTGAAGCCCTCACTGTTCTGGCTGTAACAGGGACTGTCGAGAACAAAGGGACCCGAAGTATGCAGAATATCATGCTGTTCCTTCCACAGCAGTATGCCATCAGTCGAAGTGTACTGTCAGAGTCATGCTATTAGCTGTCTTGGAGTCAACTAGCCAATGTTTAGGCTCAAGTAGTGCAATGCATCAACTATTACATTCCTCTCTAGTTACTGTCCATTCCACTGCATGTGGTCTAATACCACTCTCTCGTGAAATACTAGGGTCTAAGATCTCCCATCCGCCGAAACAAGTTCAACCAGCGGACCAACAACAGCTTCATCACACCCCAACGACAACAACGACGAAATAATCTTCAACGGCTGCCCCTTGCCTTGCTCTATGGAATTCCACAACCGATCCTTCAGCCCAAATTCCATCTGATACCCGCGGATCAACTCCTCAAGAGCGGATGTATGGTCCTGCACCGCAAGCTGCGGATTCTGCACGAGGTTAATCACAATATCCACGTCCGGTTGCGATGCTGGGATATCCACGGAAAGACAAGGAGCGGAATCTCCGAATTTCGAGACGGATATATCAGCGTCCTTGTCCCCGAGGATCGCGAGGTTCAAGCCCGCTGGGATCGAGTCTAGCCCTAGGAATCGGACGATGCATCGCCGTTGCATTCCTGAGATAGCCAGTTCGCCTTTTTGCTGCTGGAACTTGATGGATATCTCTCGTTGTTTCAGGTCGCGGTGTGGATTGGATGCCCCGTTGAAGGTATCATCATCTAGCGTTTCAATCAAACTTGTTTCCCCATCCTGCCCGACCACAACGATTATCTCAAGCACATCAGGGTTCAGACATCCATTCCGAGGAATCGCATCCCCGTCCAATGTAATTATCGACCCCTCAGGCACAAGAACAGGGTACTGCTCAATAGACCGATAAAAGGTAACGCCCCTCCCGCCATCATAAACCGTCCCGGAGAATAAATCAACGAAGCGACCATTCGGGGGCAACCAAGCCCTAACAGAAGCAAGACCGGTGCGTCTATCGCGCGGCTGCACGATCGGCGAAACAAGCAGGTCCCGGCCGAGGAAATACTGATTCGGCACTTCGTATGCTTTGTTGGTATGCGGGTGCGACCAGTACATTGGCTGGATCAGGGGTTCGTCGTTGCTAGAGCCGAGGATGCTCTGCGTGTATAGATAGGGAACTAAGCGGTGTCTGAAGCGTAGGAAGAAGGACATTGCGCGCATGCACTCGTCGCCATACAGCCAGGGTTCTTTGGACATCCACCGCGAGGACGTTGAGTGGAGGCGCATGACTGGCGAGAATACACCGAGTTGAGTCCACCGTGCCAGTAGCTCGTCGTCGCGAATACCCCGGATATGTCCCCCGATGTCGTGGCTCCACCACCCGTATCCGATATTAGATGCTGTGGCTGTGAATTCGGGTTGGAATGCGAGCGAGGACCAGGTTACCACTGTGTCCCCGGAGAAGCCGATAGGGTATCGATGGCTCCCTGGGCCGCCGTACCGCGAGAAGATGAGCGGGATGCGTCCGTCTCGTGCGCTGTCGAGGTACTGGAAGTGGTTAAGCAGCCAGAGAGGGTCGAAGTTTGGGATTTTGGAGTACGGACCCTGCTGCCAGTCGACCCACCAGAAGTCGCAGGCCTCGTTCTCGAGTTTGCGGTGTAGAATGTTAAAGTAGGCTTGCATGAACTTCGGACTTGCTGGGTCAAAGAGAATCGGGTTCTTGTCGGTGGTGTCGTGGTTTAGGAATCGTGCCATCTCCTCGTATGCGTCTTCATTGGCGTGGATTCCGCCGTGGGGATGGTCGTTTAGTGTTATCTGGAGATACCTCTGGTGTAGTTCCTTTCTGAACTTGACTGGGTCAGGGAAGAGGTCCTTATTCCAGGTATACCCTGTCCACCCAGCATGAGGGACCCGCTCGTCAGAGACATAATGCCAGTCCATGTCCAAAACAGCCACAGACAATGGAATATCGTGGGCTCGGAACTTGTCCATCAGCGCCACGTACTCGTCCTGGTGGTAGGCGTAGTACCGGCTCCACCAGTTCCCCAGGACATAGCGTGGAATAGCAGGCTGCTTCCCTGACACTGCATATAGCGCTTTAACGGCATCCTTGTAGTCTCGCCCGTAGCAGAAGAGGTAGCAGTCGAATCGATCACCAGATCGTCTCGGAGCTACGAAGCCCGAGTCGTCGAACAGCATGCTCTTCGAGTCGTCGATGACTGCATACCCTGCTTTCGAGAGGACACCATCTCCCATATCACACCGTCCATCGACACCGTCTAGCGTTCTCGCCGTCCCTCCGAGATTGAACTCCGTCGGGGTCCCGAACCGCCATGGCGATCCGTACTTGATGCTCTTGCCGTTGAAGTGGAAGACGAGGCTCTGGGGGCTGAACTTTTCTTTGGTGTAGCTTACGAGGAAATTATCTGTTATAATTTGTAGCTCCTCGCCATCGATGACTCGGAATTTGGGTTTTGGGAATTCGCGGTTTATGGCGAATGTCGATGCTCGGTCCTCGAACTGGCCGTCTTCTGCCCACTCGAACCGGATTAGGCGATCGCTAAGCAGGGTAAACCGATATTGAGGTCCCTGGATGATGGCCTCGGGGTTCGCCTGTGGGTGAGTTTTGAATATTTGGTCCATGTTTAGGTAGTGGGAAGAAGTCATGCAGAGACCGAGGACAGGAACCCCGCACGATTACGCCAGCGCATCAGATTGCTTATTGGACAGAAGGTTGCCAGCTTTGACTGGAGAAGGAGATGGTTAAATAATTCATTGCTAATACACTACGATGGAGTTATGCCCGCTGCTTCAGATACGCATCGAAATTCAACACTGCCCTGCCCAATGCCAGCGCCCCCTCTGCGCAGTCCTGCTCATTGCTCCATTCCTTCGCACTGTGGCTGATTCCATCCTTGCTTCGCACAAAGATCATGCCCGTTGGGCACTTCAAGCTCGTCATGGTCGAGTCGTGTCCTGTCCCAGTACGAGAGCCAATGCCCTTGTCACCGCAGGCCTGGCGTACGCTGTCAATAGCCTCCGGCCAGAAATCACCCGGTGGGAGATGAATCAGTCGATTCAGAGTATAATCCAGCCCATGCATCGCCGCAACGCCTTGAATTGACCGCGCGATATCAGCGCTCATGTTCTCCAACCCCTCTGCCTCCTTGTGCATGAGGCAGAAAACCAGCTTCGTCTTGGACTGGATATTGGCCGTTCCCCGAGGACCGCTTTCAATACTGACTACAGTGGTGTATCCATTCCGGGCATACGCCAACGTCTCGAGCTGGATAATCAGCTTCGCGGCACCAGTCAAGGCATCGCGTCGTCCATGCATGGGATACGTATTCGCGTGCCCGTCCTCGCCTGTAAACACGACTTCATGATAACTTATCCCGTTCCACCCTTCAACCCAGCCAACAGGTTTCCCGGCTTTCTCTAAATCCCGCGCCTGTTCAACGTGTACTTCGAAATGGGCGGATAGTGGGAACTCCTCAAACGTATTCGGGCCATTGCCGACGTACCCAATCTTCGCGAGCTCGCTGCCCATCGTGATACCCACGTTATCGTTCGACAGGGATGCGTGCGCTGCGTCAACACTCGACTGTCCCGCATACACGCTCGACGATCCAAGGGGAGGGAAGAACCGCGCGCCCTCCTCGTTTGTCCAGTTTATCAGCACCAGCGGCGCGCGCGTCTTGATCCCCTGCTCCCTGAAACTGCGAATCACTTCAATCCCGGAAAGAACCTATCTCCCCATCAGCGACCATATACTAATACTCCCTGAGATTGTCCTAGTGGCAGGCTTCATACCCCCAGCGCACCATCAAACCTGCCCCCCGTAGCAACGGTGTCGAGATGACTACCCATCGCAATAGGCGGTATCGTATCATCTTCGCCGGCGAACTTGGCGAATTGCGTCCCTGTTGCGTTGACGCTGTACTCGGCCCCGAGCTGGAGGACTTGCTTCCGGAACCAGTCGCGGGCGAGCTTGTCGTGCTCGTCGGCGCAGAGACGCGTTACCCCGCCGGAGGAGGGGGCACTGTATTTGGCGACGTAGTTGATGCAGAACCTTGGTATAATCAGTAACTTTGATATGATGGATCTGGATCGTGGGGTGAAAGGATGGCATACCACAGTCGCTCGCCGTGGACAGTTAGGTCCTGGGCTGCTGGTACGGATGCATACCAGCGGCGCACTGGGGTTGGTTTGAATCTAAGAGGCAGCGAGAGCCGTCTCTGAACTGCGCGGCCGAACATGGTGTAGTTATTGAGCTGGGAATGAAGACAGTAAAGGCGACTCCATGGTCTTGTGGGAGAGAAAGAAGGAGGGGAAGAGAGAAGAGAGCGGGGGACGGCGCATATGCGCGATATTAATTGCGGGCAATCACGGAACTGTCACTCTCTTTGTGTCAGGCGATCTGTCTTGCTCTATTTCTGTCTGGCTTTAACCCCGCATTCTAATCTCCTTGCTTTCTACTGTCTATTTACACCTCCGCACCCCGCCAACAGCCCGCACCATCGACGTCTCGTAGTACCCCGGAATAACTTCGTAGCTGTGCACAGCCTTCGATCCATGTTTCTCGTATAACCCCCGCCCCGCCGGAGAAGACGAAATGAACGTAATAAGCTGTTCCTGATCCGCACGGTCCAGACCCCATTTCAACAGCCTCCCGCCGAGTCCCTGGCGCCCGAACTTCGGGTCCACCCCCAGAATACTCAAGTCTGTCCTGTCAGCACTGGATCTTCACAAATAAGTAAAATAAAAACATACAATAATGCGGCTGGTCCCCAATCGCCATTTTCCGCTCCCGATCCACACCAGAGAAGAAACTCTCGCACAGCTCACCGTCACAACTCGCCGGCCACTCGATCTTCTCGCCCTCATGCGGGTCCTGCTCGCCCTCGTAGTACTTCCACAGCGCGAACCCCGCAATCGCCGGCTCAACCCCGGGTTCACTGGCCACCACCTTGATGAAATCCGACCCCTTGCTTGACTGCGCCTCTTCGGCGGCGGTCTGGAAAAAGGCCGTTTCGAAGGCGCGCACGTCCTCGGTGTCTGGGGTCAGGCGCTGGCTGAGGGCGTTGGTGAAGGACGCGAAGAACACGTCGGTTATTGCCGGGGCGTCTTCGGGGAGGACGGGGGTGAGTGTGAATTCCATGATAGTAAGAAATTACTCTGCAGTTACTCTTGTGTTTGTGTTCTCTGGAGGGATTATATGCCCGCAGGAAGAAAGCTGCTGCTGCCTGACTGTTGACATACGTCATTGGATGCCGCGGACAAACATTGCTCCCGCTTCCATAGTAATGCAACATAACAGAACTACAAGTCTGTTCCTTGTCGAAGGAAAAATTGCTGGGTGCGAGAATAGGCTCAGAGTCAACTTCCAGTCAGGATCTAGATAGCCCTCCGACTCAGGGCACTACTGTTTCCCCCTAAACGACAGCTATATAGCATCGAATCCAGCAAATACATCTTCCAATGGCTGAACGGCAGATTTCTTCTTAAACTATTGTAGCCATCGAGGATTTCCTACCATGGTCGGTAGTCCACTGGCGAAGCAGATGAGTTCTAATGAGGATCAATAGACTGCCGTGGACATGGACGAATAGGGAATAGTGACCTATCCTAGTGTTATTGCCGGAAATCGAAGGAGCAAGTGTTCTCTCCAGGGCTGAAGATAAATCGCTCGTTCTCCCTCTCAACACGACATGAATCGATCAAACTCGCCAGCCCATGGTCCACGCTGGACTTGACTACAATTCGACAGTTGTCATCACCGTTGTGAGCCTTCATTTTTGTGGTATTATTTAGGCGACAGATCAAACTTTCCAGTCCAGCCGTAACTACAGGTGTAAATGCAAGCCTGGATCACAACTCAACAGTTGTAGTTACTGTTGTCAGCTTGGTTTTTGTGGCCTTGTTTTTATTGCATGCCAGCCAGTGGCCGCCTTTTACCAGGCTCGGTACGTTTCCTCTGGATTTATTGCTTGTACTAGCTAACTTGCAGATAGAAAAGAGTCTACCATAGAAATTGACGAAGTAGGTGTTAGGTGGAAAGGAAATCGTGCCGAAACTCAGAGATTATAAATCTCCAGAATAAGGCAGAATGTAAGGACTCTATCTATCTATAGATTACTTTTTAACCGCCAGGCTAACTTATTAGCATTTAAGTACTTGAGGCTGTCTACCTGGTTAGCCAGGGAAATGATATTTCCCACTAACAGAAGCCGAAGCCAAAGCCGTGGCTGGAACGACTTAGGGCTGTTGTCAACACCATGAAGAAAGCATTCCATCGGCCTAACCGGCAGAACCACGTTCTACCGATTGACTGCAACACGGCTTCTCTCTCCTCGACCTCCTCCGCACCGACCTCCGTCCCCGATGTGCTCAACACCAGCAGCAGCACAACGCGGCGTCGTTTTTCGAGGCTCTACGCGAGCGGGCTTTATTAAGGAGACAAAGGAATACAGGACAGTGTTGTGGAGAAAGCTTGTATATAATACTTTGCTGCATGGGAACCGAAACACTATTAAGTGTTGCAGATAGATGGCTGACCACCAGCTGTGCATGGCTTTGTGGTCTAGCAGTATAGCGTCAATCGATCGGTTCATTTATCTTAGTTTTCTTCCTGGCCCACAATAACCAACGCTCGGTAGCAAGATGACGCTTGACCATTTAGCAGTCTTGGTAATTTCCTCTACTCATGGAGAAGATACTGATTACGGGTGTATTTGTCTAAGCTAACCATACTAGATAATATAATAGAGGATTGCTATCTCCATAGCAAACTGTCACTGACTCCTCACAGCCATCTCTGCCTCCCCATATTCCCCCCACATCATACTGAGAATAAATCATCTCTCGTTCTAATCCGTGTTCGTGTCGTATCGTTTACTGTATGTTACAATAAATCATCCACTCATGCTTCGTGCAGCCTGGTTCAACACCAAGTGGCGTGGCAGGCGATTCGTAGCATTAAACCATCTAAGGCAGACGAGACTTGCCCGCCTTCCTGCTGGCCTCGAGGGCACCGGTGAGGCCGTACTGAGAGGGAACGCCGTTGATGCGGTGCGTCGAGTTCAGGTTCTTGACGACAACCATCTGGTAGCAGGTGGCAGAGCCCTGGCGGGAGGCGATGACGGACCATGCGAGGAAGAGTTCCCAGATCTATTGACGTTAGTTTAGCTACATCATACAAGATAACGGCGAGCTTACCCTGTACCATCTTGGGCCGTACTTGGCCTTGATGGCTTCGACGTTGCCAACCCAGTTGCGGTACCACCTCCATAGAGTTCCGGAGTAGTGGACACCGACGGTATCAATACTGGGAGATGTCAGCGTTGGTTCCTTTAAAAATAAAAGTAGACTCACCCCTTGACCTCAAATCCGGCTCCTTCCAAGCACTTGACGTAATACCAGAGAGGAGTAGAAGCATCGGCACCACGGAAAATGTACTTGTTCAGGTACAGACCCCAGATGAAATCCTCGTATTGCCAGGCCTGTCGCAGACCAGAGAGCTGAACGTACATGGCTCCATCGTCGTTAAGCATGTCGTAGCACTGACGGAAGAATCCAGTAAGCTTGCGAATACCAACGTGCTCACCCATCTCGAGCTGAGTGATCTTGTCGAACTTGGTGTTGGGGATATCACGGTAGTCCATGCAGAGAATGCGGCTCTGCTCTTCAGAAATGCCAGCCTTCAGGAGGCCATCGCGAGCCCATGCGGTCTGGTTCTCGGCGATGGTAACTCCGGTAACCTTGGCGCCGTAGTTGACACTGGCAAACTTGGCCAGAGTGCCCCAGCCGCAGCCAATGTCAAGCATGGTCTCGCCTTCCTTGAGTCCGATCTTCTCACAGACAACTGCCATCTTGTTATCCTGCATTTCCTCGAGGGTTTCCTCCTTCTCGACGTCCGAGATGATGCCAGAGGTGTAGATCATGCGAGGGCCGAGGAACCAGGCATAGTGGTCATTGCCGCTGTCGTAGTTGGGGCGGATCTGCTCCTCATCCTGAGCCTTGGTGTGGAACAACACATCGACAAAGAAGGTGCCCACAATGAACTTGAAGAGCTGCCAGGTGAAAGCGAAGCTTGCCCAGTCGTGGCGGTACTCAAGAACATCGAGGACATCGCCCTTGAAGTCAACCAATCCGTCGAGGTACATCTCAGCGAAGGTCTGCAGGGGCACCTTGTTCCGTCCGTGCCATTTCGCCTTGTCCTCTTCACGCTTGAAGGTGATGTAGTGTTCGACAGGTCGGCCAGGGAGCTTGACCTTCTCGTTGGTACGGGGGCTGTAGGTGGAAACGTAGGTCCAAAATGCGACCAACAGGGGAAGGACAGAGAGGAGGGCGAAAAACACAAAGGTCTTGAATCCACCGCCGAACAGGTAGGTGAGGAAGGCAGGGACACCGGTGAGGACAGCGCCTAGGACGAGGTTGGAGAAGCTCTCATTTCCAGGGCCATCAGCTGCCAATGGGGGGTTGTTGATAGCTGCCGCCTGTGAAGAATTTAGCAATGTTAAAGCCAGATAGCAAAACAAAAAGCCAAGAGACGGACCTTGGTCAAGGAGATTCCACAGTCCTCGCCAGTCTCGAATTGAGAGGGCTTAGCAGGCGGAGTCTCGATGAAGCTGATGTCGCCCGCAAGCTCGGCACCCTTAGAATCGGAGCCCATTGTCAATTGATGCCTTTACGGGGTGCAATTGGGTTGTGAAACAGAAAGCTCGAGGGAGAGGGGAGTCGAGGGGAATTCGAGATCTGGACACTCGTTGACCGCTGATCGCCGTGCACGTGCCCGCCCTACCCACTCCGCGGACACCGCGACCCTGCCGGATCTTGCATCTCTGGCAGATTTTTGAACCGGACTCATGTTGGATCTTGATCAGTGCATGTGAATTTTGGGCGCATCCGATTTCCACCGCAATAGACAGGCATAAGCCGCATGTCCCCAGGAACAATAACAAGCTGAGCTGTTCGGGACCATGTTTGTCCGAGCCGCTGATGACGCGGTGTCAACAGTCGGCCTGAGGCAGCACTTGGTCTTTTTGATATACAGAATTTCCAGGTCTCTCTCTTAATAGCCATTGGTATGGAGGACTAGTTAGGTTTAGTCATTTTACAAAGTGTTGATGTACTGGGCTGGTTAATTCAATGAATGAGTTTTTGTTTTGGGTTACACACTATATATTTCCACAAGGGCACGAAATCATATGCAGCAAAACCGGTGATTTGTCCACATACAAATATATCTACCATCTCGCCCTTGCAAATGCCCTAGTCCCGCCACTTTTGTCCCTTGCACTAGCTCTATAGCCGATACAATGACCGAGTTGGCTCCGTCGGTGCCCGTGATTCTGACCTGCTCCAACGCTGATACCGCATCTCATGCATCCGAGGTAGTAAGATTCCAGCTCGACCATATTTTCCGACGAAACCTACGCTCCCGTCAGATACTTCCCGGTGATATAATGCCTCAGGGACAGCCCAGATGATGTTTGGAAGATCGTGACTGATCGTATGGATTGAGCTCCAGGGGTTATTAATATCCCTGTGTATAGTAAGGCTGAGGCGAGGGACGGCTGGTTCAATCACTGTAATGATGATAAATCTCGTTGGTATGCCTGTAACAAGATGTACGAACCTCTACCGCATCTCAACCAAATTTGGTTCTAGATGTTGAAACGAGGTGATAAATTCATCATCCCCCGTACGGCTCGATTGGGAAAAAATCAAAGAAAGTTCTGAGCTCGTCCAACTCGAACAAATTATCAAAAGCCCCCCAGTCCTGCCCAGGATACAATTCTGATAACCCCGAGTCGATAGTTGGCTGGAACGGATCGTTCGTTTCTTGGTACGCTCCCTCGCCCAGCAGATTGTGCGAGAATTGTTCTTCATTCGGAGGACGTTGGCCATTTGACATGCCAGTTGTAGGGACTGGCTCTGGGCACGATGAAGATGGATTCTCGGGTAAAAGACCAGGAAGCTTGGATGATTGGAGAGAAGAGGCCCCAGAAGCCTGTTTTGCCAGCGTATTAATCGTATATCTTAAAGTATCTTGGCATAACTTGTCGAGTAGCTCTTCCAGGTGCCTGATCGCCAGACCAGTCCATCTCTCTCGCATTACGGCCAGGACAACATGGAAATTGCGCACACCTCTGGTCAGAATGTCTAGAAATCCGTCCGCCCCGAGCTCCTTGGATAATACAGTAGTACTTGTTCTTGTTGTGACGATCATCGAGATGGCTGAGAATACAAGGCCTTGTAGTAACATCCAGGAGTAAGGAAGTCGGAAATTCCGGATAAGTGATTCATGAATTTCAATCACCTGGTACGAGGACAGAAAGCACCTTTTCTGAAGCTCAGGTCCAGGCCGGGGGAAAAGAGTGGTTGGTCGGGACAGTGCGGCAGAGGTTGAATAGTAAAGTCGATCCCAGTACTCCACGGGGTAGGGCGAGCTTGCCTGGCGATACAGCTCGTGTAGCTCCCCATGCCATTCGTCTAGGCTTTTCTGAATGCTTTCTATATTCGAGATAGAGTTACCGGCCTCCGACATTGCGACGGTATTATGTGACCTGCTTCGATAGACCAAGCACAGCATCTGTTCTTGGATCTGCCGGTGTTTAATATGGTGAATTGCGAGGGCGGTTTCCTCTGAATGCTCAGGAAAAGGCGCATCGGCATCTTGAAAAGATATGCTAGCCGGACGACCTAAATTGAACGCCACTGTGATTTCGATGGCGTAAGTCGTCCAGAATACTCGACGCCGAAGTTCAAGCTCATCCGCGGCGAACTTCCAGGCGTTGTTGTGTCGATGTAAACCTAGTTCTATTGTTATCTTCAATTTGATTAGTTCGCTTCCGAGCCATTATTTGACAGTGTTAAAGACATACACGCATGGCCATTCCTACAATATGCCATTGCTCGTTGTCAGATGGGCGATGGGAGGCATAGACTGATATCAGAATAAGAATTTGCACCAAGGAGACACGGGGAGTCAAGTTCGAAGGCTCAGACGCAAGTACTCCGATGGCCTTTCGGTACAATGCCTCCGATGAGACCCCACGAGTCGAAGCGTCACGTTCATACTGCCGCAGCCCCGGATCGCGCTGGAAGTGATCGAGAAGATGTTTTTGCTCGGCATGAACAGCCCCGATCGACATGATAAGATAAAAAATAATCGCCGTATCCCCAGTTTCCCGGGGGGGCTCCTCTGAATTAGCCATGCACTCGAGCGCGGCGATATCCTGCGACAGAAACAAAGGATAACAAGTGTGAACCCACTTTAGATAACATCGTAAAAGGAAAGGAAATGTTGCAGATTTTCTCCAATTTGTAGAACTGAAGGAGGCGGCGGGACGGTTGACAGACGAAGGTTCATATACATGTGGTTGGAGACCGGGCCCTGTAGCCCCTTGGGGTAAAACCGATCTGGCAGTATTTGCAATAAACCTGGCGAAAACGGAGCCACTTGATGCACCCAAATACCGAGCTTCACCAGTGGCGTTGAATGCCAAAAGGGGAATGTTCGGGTCCATCTCAGCCGTCTCGGATGGGTCTCTTTCACTTTGTGATGTCGGGACTTGAGCATCGGCGTTTTGCGAACAAGGAGCACCCTGAGTGCGTAAAAGATGCTGACAGCGCGGAAGAGAGCCAAGTTCAGTACCAGTGTTTACCTGGCGAACATCCAGATGCAAAGTCCGCAGGAGCTCATTTTCCAACCAAGCGAGCCTCTCCACGGCAGCCGGAGGTGAAACCGAGGGAGGTTGGCTTGGACTTCGGTCTGATGTATGAACTGTGAGACGGCGGCGCCGCTCATGCGGTCGACAGAGAGCTTGTGCTCGCAAACAGTTCCGGCAGCTTGGTGTACCTCCATCGCACTGCTGTTAATCAGTCAAGGTACGCTTGATACAACCGGGGCTCTTACCTTGATTTTCCGCTCGTGGCAAAGGGCACACGCCTTGCGGGATCCCCGCCGAGACTGCATAGTGGAGATTGTGCAGGAATATCTCAGAATGCTTCAGTGGAGGATCCTTCTTGCCCTGGCAGATACAGACAGGACGGTAGTCAATTTGGAGGCAGTAAATCTCGGCGTTAAAAACGCCGAGCCAGACAGACACGTGATATTATTTACTGAATTCTTTACTATGCGAATGGAGTTAACCCTTGAATTTTGTTTGATAAATATCTCCGGATTGTTCAATTACAACTTAGATACTACTGCCAGGAGTACTGACTTGGTTGGGTTCGAGAAATTTGGCACGCTGTGATGGAATATTTGATTGAAATACCGAAACACCGACTGCCGAGCTCGACACAGTTCGAGTAGATAGTTACTGGAAGATCCCTCTGGTCCAACCAATGAGATATAGTAATTACCGAGATGTCACGTAGGTTGGCAACTAAAAGAGGCCCATCTCTCCATATTTCAGTAAACGTGGCAGTGGGGGAGGGTCTATGCTATATATTTAAACCATGATTATCTCTTTCCGGGGTAAATTTTGACTGCCAAAGTAAATGCTGACGCAAAATGCCTCCCAATGAGAAATCTAGTGCATCGCCCAACCGCTCGCCTACCGATCCAGACGTCGAAGTCGCTCTGCATACAGCCACCCCCAATGTTGAGAACGGATCGCTCAACAGGGGCCTCAAATCTCGACACGTCGGGATGTTTTCCATTGCAGGTGCCATCGGAACAGGCCTTCTCATAAGCAGTGGAACGGCACTGTCACGAGGTGGCCCTGGAAGCATGCTTATAGCTTATTCTTTTGTTGGGCTGTTGGTGCTGAACATCATGTCTGCTCTTGGCGAGATGGCCGTTTTCATGCCCATGGACCAGGGATTTGGTGGATATGCTTCTCGCCTGGTTGATCCGGCATTTGGGTATGTTCACCATCTAAACGGCAACGACCAGGTACTGAGATGTAGATGAGATTCGCCACCGGGATGAACTATTTTCTCAAATATGTGGTGCTCCTGGCCAATAATCTCACGGCTTCGGGGATAGTGATGCAATACTGGCTCCCTGATATCAACGTGGCTGTCTGGGTCGTTTCATTTGCCGCCATTATTATATTCATTAATGTTCGATATCCCCTATTTTCTATGAGGAGGATGCTAACTGGGTTCTCACAGTTCATGCCTGTCCAGTATTTTGGTGAAATCGAATTCGGTGCAGCATGCATCAAGACCGTCACTATTGTCGGTTTAATGATTCTCTGTTTAGTCATTGATTTAGGAGGCAGCCCGCAAGGACGTATCGGATTCAGGTATTGGAAGATCCCTGGTGCCTTCAAAGAGTATCTTGACACAGGCTCCACAGGGAGGTTCCTTGGTTTCTGGGATTCTGTGACAAATGCAGCGTTTGCATATATGGGCAGTGAGATGGTGGGCATGACGTTTGGAGAGGCAGCCCAGCCTTGAAAGACGATCCCAAAGGCCGTCAATGCCACGTTCTGGCGCATTACCTTCTTCTACGTCGGGGGTGTCTTCTGTCTGGGGTTGGTTGTCTCCTCTTCGAACAATCGCTTGATAGACGCTACCAAAGCAGACACTGGCGCAGGTAACGTTTACTTCCTGTTCTTCCTGCGGAAATAGACATTAATACTGACATAATACAAGGCGCCTTTCCTTTTGTCGTCGCAATTGTTGATTCCGGAATTCCAGTCCTTCCTCATATAATCAACGGCTGTCTGCTAGTGTTTGTCCTTAGTGCGGCGAATACAGGTCTGTTTCAAGGCTATCGACCTTTTGCAGCTTGCTGACCGAGAGGCAGATATCTATGTCGCGTCCCGTACTCTATATGGCCTGGCGAAGGACGGCTATACACCGTCTTTGTTCAAATTTACAAAACGATCGATTCCGGTCTTTGCTGTGGCAGCAGCCTCAGTATTCTTCCTTCTGGCACTGCTGAACATTAATTCAGGAAGCGCCGTGGTTTTTGGATACCTCGTATCTCTTTCCACGATTCTGGGACTGCTCAACTGGGTCAGCATCTTAGTAACCTATCTGTGTTTCCACCAGGGTATGAAGGTCCAGGGAATTGGCCGGGAAAATCTGCCGTTCTCTGGTCGTTTCCAAAAGACGAGGGCACAAATGACTCTATTATTCACTGTTATCATAATCTTCACTAGTGGTGAGTATAAACCGCAAAAGTGAGGTGACATACTAACGCTGCATACCTATCAGGCTTCTCTAGTTTTGTGCACGAGTTCGATCCCGTAGATTTTGTCGTTAGTTACGTTGGGTTATTGGTTTATGTGGCTTGGTTTGTGTCGTATAAATTCATCCGGAAGACCAGCTTTGTCGGTTTCCGGGACATGGACATAACGACCAACATAATAACGAGGCAATATGTCGAGGAACTGGCATGATCTGACATTGTGGGTTGTGGAGTATACAGACTGGGGTTCGCAATGTATTAGTTATATAGAAATGGATCCGTTGGTCCTCCATCTATTATATCCTTGCCTATTAGCGTCTCGCTTGGTTAAATTAGACACGAGTTTATGCATTTACCGGTTTACTGTTTGCTCCGTCAAATTCTACCGCAATAAGGGGCCCACGGGTGGGAATCGTGATGTTACTCTCTCGGCGTTTCGGTGTCTCGGCGTTTCTGGAACAACATCTCATTACGCAAGAAGAGCAACATTTGTACCACCGAGTCGCCTATCTCGCTCTCGGCTGGAAAGCCGAGAAAATCGCCGAAAAGGCCAGTAACGCTGCTATATAAAGGTAAAAGGACAGTTTCGTACACCCCATCCGAATTGTGACTACACCATGACCGACATCGTGAACCCAATCTCTGCGCAATTGCGCATCTCTCCGACCCTGGAGATCAATGAACTAGTCTCGAAGGCTCGTGCAGAAGGCAAACATGTCATCCACTTGGGTTTTGGTGAGGCCACATTTCCCATCCAGCAAGACGTCCTTCAGGCCCATCGGGACGCGTCTAATGAAACAAGCTATATGCCGGTAGCTGGCATCGAGGCTTTGCGAGATGTTTGTTCTCTTAAACCCTTCATTTCGGAAACGTCCTAATGTCAGACTAGTCTATTGCGAGGTTCAACTCGGATCGTCTAGGTGTTGAGATTGACCGTGATCAGGTCGTTATTGCTCCTGGGTCAAAGCCCCTGCTTTTTGCCTTGTTTGATATACTAGACGGCGCTGTATTGCTTCCTCGCCCCTCGTGGGTCAGTTATGAGCCACAGGTGCTGCATGCCAGGAAAACACTTTTCTGGATCGAGACAGACCCTTACGATCGTCACAGTATTACTGGTCAGTAGCCCCGAGTAATCGATGTTGCCGGGTGCTAATGTTATGGCAGAGTCGTCTCTTCTCTCTGCCTACCAGAAAGCAATCTCAGAGGGATGCGTCCCTCGCATTATGCTGATCAACAGCCCATCAAACCCGACAGGGCACGTCTTCTCCGCGAATTGTATCCGAACTATCAGAGAATTCTGCAAATCAAAGCAAATAACTCTGATCACAGACGAGATCTATTCTGATATTTGCTTCGATGAGGCTCAGAAGGGAATCAGCGCGTTTGATAGCAGCCCGGATGGTTCCGAAACTGTCATCCTTACTGGCGGATTATCAAAGGTAGCTAGACACATCATTTGACTGATTATCTCTGACAGCTTTAAACAGACATACTCGGCCGGTGGCTGGCGCGTGGGCTATGCCATCTTCCCCCCATCCCGCAAAGGCGAAACCATCCGCAAGACAATCTTCGCATATGCTTCCGAATGCTGGTCCGCAGCCTCCACACCGGCACAGCTGGCATCCGTCAAGGCCTTTTCCACGGACCAGGCAATGTGCAGATACCGCAAATCCGTGACGGCCTTGCATAGATACTGTACATGGAGGCTCTATTCTGCTCTCAAGAAACTCGGACTAGATGTTAGCGAGCCCGGCGGCGCCTTTTACGTCTACCCGTCCTTTTCACCATATGCGGCGCAGCTACATAAACTCGGAATTTCCACTAGTGCTGAGCTTTCGGCGTGGCTTATACGGAAATGTGGACTTGCTGCCCTCCCTGGCTCTGCGTTTGGGGAGGATGATGATGGGCCCTTGTATGGACGGTTCCGGTTAAGGATGGCTACCAGCTACTTGTATTTCGAGAATGAGCATGATCGATACGAGAGGGGGTATGACCTGCTAGAGCGCTGCGCCGCTGGGGAAGATATCGAGCTGCCTTATTTGGAGGAGGCAATCAAGGCGCTGGAAAAAGCTGTGCAGAAGCTGCGAAATTTCAATGTGTGACAGTATATATCGTTAATATCAAACGTGTTGGTTGCGAGACAAGGCATGGAATAGGTAGTGATGATATTTCCATTAATTGTTATATTCTAAATCACGAACCACGGTCTACTTTATACTTTAAACATGATAATTCCATGAGCTTGAACGTCTAAAATATGTGTATACATTTTTTGGAATAACTTGTGCGATTGTCGTTGCCTGTAACGGAGATAGGAGTTAGCCAACTCCGCCCGAGTCTAGACCGAGGATGCGTGGCTTACGCCGTATATCGCGCAGCTTGTGACTACTTGATGCAACGGGGCAACTTAATCAGAGTCATATCCCGCGTCTGGTGATTTTACGAGGTCAGACGGGGCGTTTAAGCGTTATATAGACCCCCATTGCCCGCTATCCAACCAAGACACACTTGACACCAAACTGCACCAATACCACCATGAAGGAAGCATTCGTCAACAGCGACTACACCGTCTCGATCAAGGACAGTCCGATTCCCGTCCCAGGGCCTGGACAAGTCCTCATCCGCGTCGTGGTCTCAGGCACAAACCCGAAGGACTGGAAGATGGTCGGCTTCTTCCCGAAAGATGGGTCCCCATACAACCACGGCGATGATATGGCTGGATATATTGAGGCCGTTGGCGAGGGAGTCGTTGGATTCGCAAAGGGCGATAGGGTCGCTGCATTCCATCAGGTTATGAAGCCGCATGGGACCTTTGCGGAGTTTGCCATTGCGGAGGATTATACCACGTTTCATATTCCTGGGCAGACGGGCTTTGAAGGTAAGCACACTTTCCTCAATATTGGCCTTTATGATAGTTGATGCATGGTAGAGGCGGCAACAATTCCCCTATGTGCTATCACAGCTGCACTCGGTCTGTACCAGGACATGAAGCTCCCTCTTCCGTGGAATCCAGCTGGCGAAAGACTACCTTTGCTTGTCTACGGTGGCGCAACAGCAGTCGGCGCATTCGCTATAAAGTTCGCGCAGCTGTCAAGCATCCACCCCATAATCGCCGTCGCGGGAAGAGGCATCCCCTACGTCAAAACCCTCCTCTCCCCAGAAAAGGGGGACAAAGTAATCGACTACCGCGGCGGGGCCGAAGCCATCCGCGCCCAGATCAAGGCTGCTGCCAACGGCAGTCCAATACACTATGCATTCGACGGTGTTTCAGAGCCTGAGTGCTTTGAGAATATCGGCGCTGTGATTTCGGGGCCCGGCGCCATGGCTGTTATGTTTCCGCCGGGTGGTGACTTTACGCCACCGGAGGGAGTGAGTATAAGTCAGCCGATTGCTGGATATGTGCATTTCCCGCCGAGGAAGGGGAATACGTTTGATCATGCGGAGTTTGGGGCTGCCTTCTTTCAGCTTATGGGGAGGGGTTTGAAGCAGGGGTGGTTCCAGGGGCATCCGTTTGAGGTGCGGCCAGGAGGACTGGCAGGGCTTGAAGGGATTTTGAAGGATTTGAAGGAGGGGAAGGCGTCTGCTGTGAAGTATGTCGTGAGGATTGGGGAGACGGAGGGCGTAGGGCAGTAGTTCTACGGGTTATGCAGAGTTAGAAGAAGGTACCATGCGATAGATCAATTTCCTATATGGAGCAGATAACTGTGGAGCGACATAGCAGCTATACAAGCAGGAAATATACAACCACGATGTCATCGGTACCATTCAGTAAGCATACACTAAAAAGTGGCTGAGATATAGATGTACCCCATTTATGAGCCCGCTGCCCGACTCCCCGAGATGAAACGAGTGGCAGAAACCCTGAAATGATACCAAGGTTTACGAAGAGCTTCAACTTGCCGATCAAGCGGACAAGGGCGTATAATTATGTTTTGCCCATTATTATTCCTATGTTATTATTGTTGTGTTTTTTTTTTTTTGGGCGGCGGGATACAGTGTAAATACCGTATGAACTGGGAGATTGGAATGTGATAGAGGGAATTGGGTGCAGCCCCCAGGGTTACAAATGCAGGCCTCGACTGTCTGGGAGTGTTCTTGTTGCAAGAAAGCGACTAAGATCAAGGCATGGCTTGTTTACACTAATATGAGCTACGGTGGCGCTTATAGACGTACGAGGAATGTAACCGAAACGAATACTAGATGGATCGAGGCTTGCTCCTTCTAATGAGCGATTATGTAGGGGTTTATATACGTTTTGGACAGCTTCATGTAAGCCCGAAAGTAATAACAATTCTCCCTGTTTCTGGAGGCAATAAACGGGCAATAATCTAAGCAATAACTGAAACCGATTACTGAGGCAAGGCGCTGGCCGGTTGATCTGCGAGGTGATTGATGAGTACTGCCGTCAAAGAATGAAGGCCATGCAAGGGAAGCCTTGTCGCGCCCAAACTGGCTGAGGAACCCAGTATTTGTAATATAGTGTATAGATAAGGGGTGTGTAGCAGATTCAAACATATTATTACCGCAAGAATTAAGCGAGAGTCCGAGTCACGTAAATAAAAACCTTCCTTCTATGCTCTAGGTGCCTCCTTGGACGGCGGGTAACGACGAAAGATAATTCATTGTCTGATCTGAAGTTGATGCAATGATGATCCCTAACAAACTAGGGATCGCCATAGCACTCTGCGCCGTATCAGTGCTTTCCTTCGAGTTTAGCCTGCCTGAGAATTGTACTCACAGCGCGCAGAGTCGAGGCTGTTGGGGTGATGGCTTCAATATTCTGAGTGATTATCATGACGTTTCAAACATTCCTCCTGGAAAACTGGTCGAGGTATGGTCCATTTGTATTTACATTTATATCTTCTCTAATTCCACTTGATTTCTTAGTACCACCTTACCGTATCCGAGAGCACGATTTCTCCAGATGGATATGAACGGCCGGGCATAGTAGTGAACGGTTTGTTGCCAGAAATAGTAGAAAGACTGGTCTTTACACTGACCGTGACTTGAGGGCAATATCCAGGACCTACCATAGAGGCAGATTGGCGCGATACTGTCCGTACGTTAACCGTTGAAAATAACCACCTGCATCCTAGGGCTCTTCTCAACATCGCGATTCTCAGGCATCCATTTGTACAACAATCTGACGACATATAACGGGACATCCATTCACTGGCATGGAATACGGCAATGGCACACTAACTGGCAAGATGGTGTGCCTGGCGTTACTCAGTGTCCCATAACGGGATGATAGCAATAACTCCTTATTCAAAGAACAATTGCCACTGATTATTCTCTTGATACTCCAGCCAGGGGGGAGCAAGTATACGAATTTAGAGCTACACAGCATGGAAGTACATACTATCATGCCCACGATGGCATACAGAGTAATCCCTGCCTTTGAGACAAATGATGCCCCATATCATGCTGACCAGTACCAGTTACCGACGGCTTGTATGGTACGCTCTCGAACACTTTTCGAATTCTACTTGCCTGAAATAATATTTTTCGCAGGTGGTCTTGTCATTCATGGCCCGTCAAGTATGGACTACGACGTCAACCTTTGTCCATGGCTGATAGGTGATCACTACCATACAAATGTTTCCGGCTTGGACTGGATTCCGTTGTACGTCGAAGATGATATGTTGCCACCTTTTGGGCTTATCAACGGAAAGGGAGTTTTTGATTGCAACGATACGTCAACAGATACCAACTGCACCGGGAACGGTCAGTATTTCGAAACGGTATTTCGCAAGGGCAAAAAGTATAAGATTGGAGTCATAGGTTCGATGACTCTTCTACCACGCACCTTTTGGATTGACGGGCACACTATGACCGTTGTTCGAATGGACATAGTTCCAGTTGTGCTATATGTCACCGACGTACTAGTCGTTGGAACAGGTGAGCATACAAATGTCCCTTTAACTTATGTTATTGATTTGAGATGTAGGTCAACGGTACGAGATAATCATCGAGGCGAATGCAGATTTTGAACATGGCACAGATTTCTGGATTCATGCATCTCCTTGCAATCCACGTGCGGCTCGATCCGACAGGTTAGGGATCATTCGCTATGATAAAGACAGTAAAGATGTTCCTAAGTGGGCTCTGGAGGCTGATACATATGACTATCTGCGTTGCCGCGATCCTGACTACCGGAGCATCGCACCGGTGGTCAAGAGAGCCGTTGGACATAGCGCAAATGCGGTGAAGCCAGAGAACTACCTGAGACCAGGAATGCTTGCATACCCAGATCCATCTGCGGGTAACATGTCCCACTTCTTTCAGTGGACCTTGAAAGATGTTCCTCAGCATGTCGACTGGGCAAACCCTAGTTTGAAGACAGTCTTTGCGGATGCGGATATGCAACTACCACGAGAAGCGGCCGCTCTCTCCTTGGATTTCGAAACAGGTGAATGGGTGTACTTCCTTATCGTCAATAACTTTACCCGTGGATTTAAGTCATCTGTTTCTTACCATCCAATGCATTTGCATGGCCATGATATGACTATTTTAGCCCAGGGCCCAGCCCCTGTTCCCGTCGACATTGAGTTAAACTTGGAGAACCCCCCACGAAGAGACACGGTTATGGTTCAAACGGAATGGGGGTATATGTGGATCGCATTCCAAATAAACAATCCTGGTTCCTGGTTGTTCCACTGCCATATTAGCAGTCATGCACTCTCGGGGCTGTCCTTCTAGTTCATTGAACAACCTCAAAAGATCCGAGGGCTTATGGAAGACGCCGGCGCTGGTAAAGAACTCTCGGATCGATGTGATACATGGTCAGAGTGGACTCGCAAAGCGAACTTTGAACAAGATCTGAGCTCAGGGATTTAAGCAACCGTGATATTCCATCCGACTATATCGCTACTATCCCCTATTTAGACAGAATATACATATCCTATAGATATAAATCCCGCGTTCGGTATTGGGTATGGATAATGGTTCAATAATACACCTTCTTGCCACCCTGAACTCTTATAATGCACTGATAAAGAGAAGGGAATCAGTTGACTGGGCGTGTCTTGTTCCCTGGGCAAAGCTAACAGGCCCTAGGGTATTCTCGCTTTACTCTGGCTGACCCCGTACATATTCCAGTGAGTATTTATATAGTCTAGTATCATCTTGCTGGTGTATCACTCGAAGGGACCCTCTTCCTGATTGTATCCTTTCCTATTGTAAAGTTTATTGGCAAAGATCTATAGTGTAGAGCAGGGAACACAGATACTAGTAGTATTAACTGCCATGAGATCAAAGTGTACATAGAGCTATAACTATTCTCCTTCTAGTCCGCCAGTGCATACATCGCCTGCACATCTTCCCCCTCGATACAGTCTACCTTGTCCCTCACCACATCCCCAACAGCGTCCTTGACCCCCACATCCCCCGACATCAAGTCAAACCAGCCACTGACATCCTCCCGCCCAAGCATCTCCACTGCCACCGCGGCAGTGTCTTCAATCGAGACATTCCCCAACGCTCCTATCTTCCCCAACGTAACCTTGCCACTCCCGAAGTACGGTACTGCGAATCTCACAATCTCGGGCTAGTAAAAGTTAATATATAAGTAGTAGTAATTTAGCTTGTGACCATCGTAGTCTAGATGCAGAGATTTGTTAGGTTTAGACAATTATCCTGTATGTCTGAATGCAGAAACGGAATTGTGAATCGGCTTGAAAGAGTTGATTCCCCAGGAGGCGGGCAGGCAGTGCTACAGCACGAGAGGTTTTATCAGGTTCTTATTCTATGTTACAACTCGCGCTGCCAATACTAATACACAAGGCAGTGAAGTAAATACGAGCATCCAAGATAATATAGATCACGCCTCCATCATACGAAGACTCTCCTCGTAGTCGCTCGTGCCATTGTCAGGGTCGACATCCTCCGGCGTACAATCAGCCATCTCAGACCGTGGCCCAGTGACAGTCTGAAACTCTCTCTTATCACTGGCTTCCTCCAACATATTCTCGGCCGCCTCGGGCAGCCAGCCATTGATAAAGTCCCCGTGGAAGCTGTATGCGTTCCCGCTCGCAAGCTGCAGCGGCGCCTCGCCGGACCAGCCGTCGGGCAGGGCTTCAGACGTATCGAAACGCACAGAGAACCGCAGCTGAGGGATACGCTTCATCCCGTCCGGGCAGCGGTTGTCGTTCTCCAGCCACGCGCGGCTAGAGTACGCACTGTCCAGGTTGTCCGTGTTTACGCAGTCAGGGAACCGGAGCTGGGTCTGCAGACGACCGATCTCGCATCCGGAGTCGGGCCAGCCGTTACTGTCGAGTGTTGTTTCGGGGCCGTACTCGCACCACCAGCTCATGGTCCACAGCTCGTCTACCTCCTCTGATGTAGACGCGCTTGCGTTGCCCGCGACCGCCTTGAAGTCAGTCGGGAATGGAATCTCGGCGCTGTCGATCTCGTTGTAGTATGCTTTGAAGTACCGGGCCTCGATTGGGACGAGACCAGAGTCGTTTTTGGCGTACAGAGTCGGGTGCCCTGTCCATGCGTGAGTATACTTCACCTTAAGGATTGGGGATACGCACAGTAAACTGACAGGTCGTTCGGGTTGTCGTTGGTGGCGCAACCGGACATGAGCTCTTCAGTAGTCGAAGTGGTCAGGTTGACCGCGTCATTCCCAAAAAAGCTGTGCATGTGGCTCGTGTACTTCCCGGGCTGTACAATTGAATCGATGTTCTTGCGCATGATGTACTCCGAGTTGACCAGGGTATAGGCCTGCACCGTACCAGCGGTGGCCAGGAGGAGAGCTGTGGTGAGCATAGTGAACGAAGGACGGCAGTTGGTAACTGAAGGAACGAATGTGCACCTCTCCAAAAGTCTGGCGGCAACGGCAGTTATAATATAAACCGCAGTGTCTCGTATAGATTAAGGAGACCCTGCACCCCACAGCGTGATATTTACCCGATGTCGGTGTCGCAGCCAAGCAAACGGCGTGTCCCAGCGTTGTGGGCCCCGACTTGGTCGCTTTTGCTTCAGCTGTGACCAGGAACAGGCCCTTGAATATAGTGTTTTCCGATCTTCCTGCTTGTTCGAGTAACCCATGGACAATCCACGGGAAGTCGTCAGACAGCTGCGCAAGATCCCAACAATTGGTTGTTAAAAGAATAGGTGCAGTCAGACCGACCTGGCGCCTATTTATCACACCAAATCCTTCTACCCTCAAAGGAGCGTTTGCCTGCCTGGATGATCAGCACCCTGGTGCGACCGCCTTGCCCTTTTCGGGTACTGCATCGCTTAAGGTGTTGATATTTCCTGGTGTTAGGAGATATAGAAATCACTCCCATCACCCATCCAGAGAGAAAATTGGAGTCTAGGGCTTTTTGAAATTGACCGTGCGGTTCCATGAGGATAACGATCGGTGACCGGACTGGAAGCCCTATTTTCCCGACGGTGTGGTCGTATGCATTATCAAGGTAAGATATTCATACACTCTTCCATGACCGCTCAGTGCCGCGGGTCAGCTACGTGGCGAGTATGCGGTGTGCTGGCAGGACTATGCGCAGCACTTCACTCGATAGTAGATGTACTCCGTAGTGTGTGATATCACTATTTCTGGCCAGTGCATCGACCGGATTGTCAAGTCCGGAACAATCCCACCGTTCGCTGGCTTCACTACTACATCCACTCTATTTTTCCTTTGCGTCTTCCCTGCCCCGCTGACCATTGTGAGCATGACCTGCCAGTTCACATTTCATTCGGGAGTCTTTGCATATTTACCCAGGGATCTACCGCGGGATGTAGTCTGACCGAGAGTAACTCCGGTCGATGCAACCTTGTAGTCTAGCCAAGCCCTATCTATGAGGCCATCGTGAGGGAGGGCGTCATTCTGTGAATGCAGTGTCAGAACCCCTTGCATGACCTGGCTTATCTATAACTTCTCTGTTTCCTTCCTGGCCTTTGGCCAACCCAACTCGTAGCCAGCACAGGCTGTGTCTTTTACTTATAATTCTGTTCCCTTAGTACTACAATAATCCAGTATGTCGGTGAACGAAGACACTGAACCTTTTAAGCCAGACTTCCGCCTATGGTGTATTTTCGGTGTCATCGGGCTGCTTAATTTTGCAGCGGCGCTTGATGCCACTTCGCTGTCGGTTGCTCTTCCGGTATGCTCCCAATATATTATATGCCTTCGTGTGACAGCGCTAACTATAAGTAGACAATTGCAGACGCCCTCGATGGAACCGCCATCGAAGCCTTCTGGGCCGGAACTTCCTTCCTCGTCGCCTCGACCGTGTTCCAACCGACATTCAGCATGGTCTCGGACCTATTCGGCAGAAAATGGACACTCTTCGGCGCTGTCGTTGCTTTCACTGTCGGCTCTATTGTTGCAGCAGTATCCAAGAGCATGTCAGTAATGTTAATTGGCCGCTGCATCCAGGGTGTCGGGGGCGGCGGTATCATTGCCTTGACTGAGGTGCTCATCGCAGACCTTATTCCACTTCGACAACGTGGGAAGTGGATGAGTATTCGATCACTTACCTGGTCTCTTGGTACGGTCATCGGGCCTATTATCGGAGGTGCCTTGGCGGAGAGTGCCTGGCGCTGGATCTTCTGGCTCAACCTGCCTTTCTGCGGCCTTGGCCTTATCTTCATTCCCATTTTCATGAACCTGCGCCAGGAGTTCCCACCACTGAAGGATAGGCTCAAGATGGTTGACTTTGGCGGTGCCGTGATATTCACCGGTTCTCTGACGTCGTTCCTCGTGCCCCTCAGCTGGGGAGGTATTATGTACCCCTGGAGCTCATGGCGAACACTCGTTCCCTTGATAGTCGGGGTCGCAGGTCTTGGTGTCTTCGTTGTTTATGAGGTTACAGTTCCCTCACGACCTCTGATCCCTATGAAAATATTCCAGCACGGCACAGTGGTGTTTAACTACCTGGCCTGCTTCCTTCACGGCGTCATCCTCTGGTGCATGCTGTACTACCTCCCGCTCTACTACGAAAGCGCCCTGGGATATAAGGCTGTCATTGCTGGCGCAGCAATCCTGCCCTTGACATTAACCATCGCGCCCCTATCAGCAGTAACCAGCATCCTGATTTCAGTTACTGGAAAATACAGATGGGCGTTATGGTCCGGCTGGTCCGTATCTACATTAGGCCTTGGCCTGCTCTATCTACTCGACTCCGCCACCACAGTCCCCCAATGGATCTTCATCACTGTTGTTCCGGGACTCGGTCTCGGCGTCCTGTTCTCCTCGATGATGCTGGCCGTGCAGGCATCTGCCGATCCGCAGTTCATCTCCATCACGGCGGCTATGGCCGCTTTATTCCGGACCCTGGGGCAGACAGTGGGCGTTGCAATCGGGGGAGTGGTCTTCCAGAACCGTATCCGCAAGGAATTCCTCGCCCGGCCTCTCCTCGCGGCCATGGCCGATTCGTGGACGCAGGATGCCGCCGGTCTGGTACAGTATATTCAGAGCCTCCCGCGTAATGTGCTGCGCGGGGAAATGGAGAATGCGTATGCGGATGCCCTTGGGATTGTCTGGCTTGTGCTTTGTGGTGCGGCGGGCCTGGGTTTAGTAACTTGTATTTTTGTGAAGGGGTCATCGATGGATCAGGAGTTTAGGCCTGCTCAAGGTATTAAGGATGCTGCGAAGGAGAAAGGGTCGGAAACGAGTGATACTACATTGAGTGCGTGAGTGCTCTCATCTTGCGGATACCCTCATTCTCCTTCCTATATTCTGCACCCGCCCGGTCATGGCCTATTATCCTATCTACTGCAAGGACAGATACCTGCTCTACCCTCTTTTTAGTCCTTGAAAATTACAGCTATGCCCTACTTCTTCCATAATAGCTAGACATGCACACAGGTTGGGTCAGGGCGGGCTGAGGCCTCAGGTGCCCTAACCTACTGTAGGTTTAGGCATAAAAAATACTAACCTAATCTATAAGAGATTTAGAGACACACAAATACCAGTTTTATGCTAGGATATATCTCTTGAGCTGGGGTCACGTCCACCTGATTATGATTCCCACGTATCTCACTTCTTACCATCGCTGCAAAGATAAGTGCGGTCAAAAGAGGTCGTGGCTTTTAAAAGTTCCTTTTACGCCTTTGCGAGACTTCCTAATTGTTCAGCGGAAATGAATTTCGAGTACAGGACGTCCATTACATTCCAGCATTTCTTTCTTTCTTCGATTTGAAGCAACCCCCAACAGCAACGACCCGCAAAAAGACGCCCACCACGGATCCACCAAGACCGGCCTACGCTACGCGTGGTGGCATTCATTCAAGGTGCAAGCGGCTGACATTCACACCTGCTGTGCGTGTCGCGCGGCAGCGCATCGTACTCATACTCCTCGCCGCTCTCCGCGCTATCTGATAGCCGAGCCCAGATAGCGAGTCGACGGAGGAGCACAACAAGAACTGTGTAATAAAGCGTAGTTGTATTAGAAACGAGGTATCGGACTTTTTGCAGCAGAAAAGGGTAGGTTAGCCAGCTTACATGTGTAGTATGCGAATGCTATAGCCTGCAGCATGGCAAGGTACCCCGGGGGCCGAATTCCGAGCTCCTCGAATGTCCGAACGATGTCATCGGCTCCTGCGAGGATCATGAAGGCGGCCATGACAGCAAACTGCGGGCAGTGTCTTAGTCACGGAGGGAAACTAATTATCACAAGAGACCAAGGAGAGGGCTGGGCTTAATCTATACCATTGGTGGCAAATAACGCAAGTGGTCGTGCTCAGACGACCCTCCTATCATATCCTTCTCGCCAGGGGTTGGTGGTCTCACAGAGACGATCAATATCTCCATTGCCCTCGTGACGCCAACTGCTACCAGAGAGTAGCCAAATCCCTCATGGACGGTCTTGGCCAGGGGGGAATGCTGATGGTGCGCGATCATGAGGTGCCCGAAGAGTATGGGGACCAACGACGGCAGGAGGTTGCGCGAGGGTCGGTCCTGGGTGTCTCGGCTTATGATACGCCCGAGCTGTGATGCAGCAAGCATCATGCAGAGATAGAAGATGTGCACGGGTACATCGAGGACAGCATCCTTTTGTTTCCAGAAGAAGTCCGACAGAATGACAACGGGAATGAGCACGGCGCTTATCAGCGAATATGACAGTAAATCGTAGTACTCGGGGGATTGGGCGCGACTGCCGTGCCAGATGCCTGTGGCCGCTAATAGCCATATAATTGCCTGGATGATGAGAAGCAATGCCGGCGTTGTATGGGCAAGCATGATGCGGTGGTATTGCACGAGGCCAAGCATGTCCATGGAACCACACGTAATTTGGACCCAGCCGAGGGCAAGGACAGCCCCATTTAAAGCCCTTTGGGCAAGGGTCGAATATCGAGCTGGCCACCCAGTCCTTTGCGTCAAGACTCCACAGGAGAAGTAGAAATCTGCAACAGACTGAATGGTGACAAGCAAGGTCAAGATGATATTAAGGATTCGGTAGGCAACAAAAGTATTTCCTCCGCATAGCCAGATTCCCAGAACCCCAAGCAGAGCGCCGGCCGCCTGGAGGGGCTTTGCCCCTCTGGATTGGGTAGTCTATGGTGTCTGTTAACTCCAATGCCCGGGTTACAGTACGGCGAGCAGGCTTCCTGATAATTGACCCGATAAGACTCACAGCGAAGACAAGGGAAGTGGGTAATAAAACCCCAAACGACGTAGTCGTCAGTGCCACAGAGAGATACTCCATTCTGCGAGCTTGTTGTATCAAGTTGATGGTATTTGGCACTTGCCGGTAAACAAATCAGCTAAATTAGCCGTTGTTAAGACAGTAAAATATGCTCTGTAACTCTCTTCGAAGTAGATGGCGACGAGAGGAGTCAGGCAGAGGAGATCAATCCTGGTCACATTCAAAAATCAATATTATCTGTTCGATGAGCTGCACTCGCACACGCCGTCTCATATGCGTAGGTTGTTTGATATAGGTGGCAAAGGCAAAAACTACGCGAAGATCATGAGCCAATAGTGCGGAATGGAGATCGCGAGGCCTCGTCACGATGACAGAAGCAGCAAACATGAGTCTCTAGACTTCGATGAAGGAAGACATATCAGATAACTGGACCCTATTTCCGCCCCACGCCAATCGAATTGTCCACTATTGAGTGAACACTACTAGTCCATATGTAGGGTATATACGTCAGATGTCATGTCCCACGTCGGGCTTCTGCATGTTTTCCCCCATTGGCCCAGTTGTTCCAAGGTGGTGAGACAGCCAGAGATAAACTATAAGAGTTGCATGCCATGTTGCAAGGGTTTCGCATGAAGAAGCTGGACAGCAACAAGTCGCAAGTAAAGCCAATCCGGACAATTAAGAACGCAACAGACCGCTGGTAGTGCCTTGATCACACCGGGTACGACAGTCCATAGAGCGAAAGGGAGCCTCTCAAAGAATCATTGCAATGAACGAACAACACATCTTTCGCTGCCTTCCAGTCGTCAGCACTGCCTTGTTACTCATCCTGCTTGCCACAGTATCCTACATACTTCACTCATCATCTGGCGGAGATGGCCAGCCCAGACTGTCTGGTGTCATACTAGTTCTGTTTGCCTGCTATACACTGTTCCTGTCATCACTCGCGACTCTGTTCGTAGTTCAACTTGCGCTGGCGCTTGTACATGCTACCCAGCAGCTGGCCTGTGCCTTGAGACGGCGGGAAAAATTCACTGACAAAGTTGCTACGGAGGGTAGCAGGCACCCAGGTGTTTGCCATGTTATTGTCATTCCGAATTATTGCGAAGACCTTGCCACTCTCCAGTCCACTTTGGCCCTCCTGGCAAGCCATTCCCGAGCACGATTTTGCTACGCGGTAACTGCCCTTGGCTTTATTACTTGTAGAAACTGAGCACTGATTCGCGTGAATTTTATAGGTGGTCCTTGCCATGGAGGCAAGGGAGATTGGAGCAAGAGACAAAGCCGATGTGCTTCTATCACAGTACCGACAGTCCTTTCTACATGTGCAGGCCACATTCAACCCGCCAGCCCCTTCGCAGGCCTCAGCTGGAAAAGGGGCCAATGTGGATTTCGCGGTCCGCAGCATCTGCGGAGGCTTGGAGGGCTACGCTCCAGAGGAGATAATCGTTACTACTATTGATGGTATGTTGAACGGACTGCAACGCTGAACAACGCTAACATGGGACAAACAGCTGATACTCACCTGTGGCCCGACTACTTTACGGAGATCCAGCGCCTGCATTACCTGCACCCCAGTTCCGCACAAACCACGATCTATACGTGTCCCATCATTTTCGATCGCAATGCAAGGGAAACGCCTTTTCTCGTCCGCTGTATGGACATGTCCTGGTCAATGGTCTGTTTGTCTACAATGTACCCGCGGTCCTCTCTTCCAATTCCAGTGTCCGTGTACTCGCTACCTTTGCGTCTTGTCGAGTCAGTAAACGGTTGGGATACTGATCATACAGCGATTGGAGAGGATGTCCACATGCTCTCCAAGTGCCTCTTCGCGAGCAAGGGTGCTCTCGTCACCCGACCCGTTTACACCCCTGCCAGTCAATTCAACATCTCCTGCACGAGCCGCAGCAAGTGGCATCGATATTGCACCATTCACTGCGCACGGTATAGTCAAGCATTACGCCATATGTGGGGTGGAGCATTGGACCTGGGTTATGCCATGCGTAGCTCATGCGACATGCTCATTGCCGGGTCGCTGGCACAAGCCGGTCAAACCAAACAGATCCTTGTCCTCCTCTTGCGCCTCTACGAGGCGTACCTCGCACCCCTCCATATTGCCATTCTTCAGCTTTTTGTGACTACGCACCGTGCCATCACAGCTCCCTCAACCGCTGAAGCCCACCCAAATACCATGTTTGTCATCAAAATTGCCGAGTATATCATGGGCTTCAACGCTCTGGCAACACTTGCAGGGACGGCACTCTACTATCGGTGGTACAGTCAGTGTGTGGAAAGACGCAAGGCGGATATGCTCGCACCTTCAACGGGGGCTTTGTCTGGACTCTCTACACCCGATCATCATAGCTTCGCCCAGTTTCGCTTGTTTCACCCCGTCCGACTCTTGGAACCGTTCGGCCTTGTCATTGCATGTTTCATTTACGCCAGTGTGCCGGCAGCACAAGCAATCACTTCGCACCTGTGGACTGATAGAATCAGATATCGCGTTAGTGAGAAGCCCAGTTTTGTGTCGGTCTGACGTTGACGTGCGCAAACATATCTGCTTAGATGTTCTTTCCTCAACTTGCCGGCCAAAATAACAGCTGGATGCCCAAGCCCTTTCTCTATCCGTGTCGCCCCAACTATGCTTCCATGCTCTGCCGCGTGTTTGTTCTCGTTGATTTATTCGCTCTTGCCAACCGCCGTCTCTTTAGGTACTATTATGTCCTCTGTGCGTTTGCCGTTTTCTTAATATGTAATTATGGTAGCTACCCCTAGTCCATGCAACGTTGGAGTCAAAGAAAGAAACAAGCACTCGATAAAATAATCAAAGCCGTTCCGTTACAAGATACATTAGACCATCTTCCCAAGCACACCCTGCGTAGCTCAGCACTGCCCTGGCACTACCTCTCTGCGTGTTGCCCGTCTACTTCACTACCCCGACAATCCGAGTACAAAAGCAAGTCCACGGTGTATCCATCCATTCTAGCTTGGTGGCGAGCTGGGCTAGACAGTTCGATGGCAAAGCTGAGGATATATGCCGTGAAAACAAAGCAGATCACTGTTGCAGGGCTAGGATGAGCCAACGGAATTTATCATCTTTAGCGCATCGGCAGAAACTCACCCCACTCGAGAATAGCACACCGGTTGTTCTTGATCGAGTTGTTCCGCATTGAGCAATAGAATACAATGCACAGTACCGCGATGATGACGATGGTGGTCAGTCTGAGGCGATGCACGGCGGCCAGTACAGCTGGGGCTCGCCTTTGCTGGCGCCAGTGCCACGTAGCCATGCAGAGCAGTATCGCACTGGTGAAATATCCTGTTCTGCGCACATAAGCAGAGAATCTTATGGTTGCAGGGTAAACGCACATGAAGACAGCAAGGAAATAAAAGTGAAGCTCCGGCGTGTGGACTTGGTCGAATAAGGAAAGCAACACCAAGCCCATGCTTCCAAGGATGCCAGAACCAGCAGAGAGCCACGCACAAGTGCGACGAACATAACCCTGGCTCGGAGCATATCTCCCTGGGTGAAGGGCTGGCCGCTGCGACATGAGGTGGGAAGCATTAAGTAAGGCCATTGAGACCAGGCTCCCTGCGAAGAAGAACGGCTTGACACGGCCTACGGCTATATCCGAGAGGAACCTAATAGCATTAGCTTGTGCCTGATAGAGTGATGATCTGAGTCCTTAGGGAGGAGATACGGAATTGTATGCCCGTCAGGTGCCATTGTCTTGTAAACTGGGTGTCCCTGCCTGGCCCAGTGGACCAGCATTGTAGCAGGCATCACTGCGCCCCGAGCATGTTAGCAATCTCGGCCATGTAAAGGGGTACTGTTGGTTGCCGTCACAGACATAGCCACACAAATGCCGACAGAGCAGCGTAGGCCCAGAGAGGGGGGGGAAACATGTCGTTCAAGGCCTTTTGGAGTACTATTCCGCGGTGTGAATCGGAGGAATAATGTTGGGATAAACGAGGGACTTCCCAAGAAATCCCGACAGCTCGCGAGTCTTCCATTTTCTTCCATCTTTCGTACAGACGCGGGATGAAATCGTTAGAGTGGTCGATCACATAGTGGCGCCTCTTTTTTTTCTTCTTCCTTGACCTGCGTTGACTGGTGATGGGTTCGGCTGTCGCGTGGGCAATCGTTCAGTAGAGATCGTCATATATTATGAGCTTGCATGACAAGTCCAACAGCTGACCAGGGATGGATCCAGGACGGGTTAGGGTTAGATTGACTCACAATGGGGTTCTGCTAGTGGTCGATCCAAATTGCTTCTTTTTTTGCGTGATTTCGCAGATCTGCAGGAGCCGATATAACTTGCTGGCAAAACCCTGCCGAGGGAGATTGTCGACAATATTGTGAGCTATATCTTTTATTGTAAATATGACACAGTTTTTCAGCAACCAGAACAGAACCGACAGAGACAGTCCCAACCGCCCCATACTCAGAAAATAAAGTCTCCACCTCTGGCGAGGAGTCTTTCAGCGCCACCCACAACGCTTGCTCCCAGGAAGCCCAAGGTGCCTGGATCCACAAGCGCAGAGAGATAGGTGGAATTATGACATCCTGAGGCCGGGAAAATACCATCCATCCTTTCTTTCACCCACTGCAAAGCAAAAAGCCCACCGGTAACCGCCAGCGTGCTGTGGCCGTCCGCCTTGTACTTGCGATAATCAACACGAGTTTCGTGGGCGCAATACCAGCTGACGACTTTGTCAACCTCTTCAATAGGCGCGTAACTATCATTCGCATATTCGTAAACCAGCAAAGGAATGCGAGGAGCTGCTTTACCGAGATTGTTCTGGTCGTAAATGTCTTGAACGGCCGTGCTGTTGAAGATGTCCAAGGTGGCAAAGTAGTCTCCGGGCCCCTTCGTGCCATAGTGCTCGCGTAGGTCTCCGAAGCAATACTGCGGTATCCTCTCGAATTCTTCCCTCTTGCGAGGATCATCAATCAGATGGCTATCGAGGAGTTCCTTGACTTCTGGATATGCCATGGACAGGCCAACAATTGCACCCAAGAGCAGAGACGACCCAGTGGCGAGCTGACGCATCGCGGCCTGTAAATGCGGCAGCAAGCCCCCTACAGCCGTACCAACGATGTTCAACTCTGGGGCGTACGAGTCGTGAAGCTCGGTGGCCAGCATTACGGGCGAGCTGGACCCGGAATATCCCATAGTCGCGATCTTGGCCTCGGGAACAACATCGAGCAAGCCCAGCGTGGGCAGTGCTAGCGTCGCCCGAATACTATCCAGAACGTTGTATGCACCCTGAACGGCTGCCATGAATGCGGCATTGAGACCCTCAAAGTCAGTCAGTATGACAATCCAGCCTTGGTTGAGGCCACCCGCAACCATGAGTGCATGTAGCTGATGTAGTCTAGTCTCGAACTCGGTATACTCGACGTCGTTTTTCGTGAGTGCGTAGGACGGAGAGCAGTCGAGACAAGCGCAATTCTGAATTCCGCTGTATACGAGTATCTGATCGTTGTGACTGCCGGGGGGGATGAACACTGTGGCAACTGCTGCCGTGGGTTGACCAAAGCTGTCCGTGGTTCGATACAGGATTTGAATTGCAGCCTCCATTGTGGCTGGAATTGGGTCGATGAAGGCATATGGAGCGCTCCGGTAGTCGAGAATGGTGCCCGGAGGTTTCAACTTTTCCTCATCGGTAGGATATCGATACAAGGAGTCCTGGCTGGGAGGAATGAAAACTGCTGTGGCGATATAGCATATGAGTGACATGCACATCAAATGCAGAGTAAAGTGCGGCATCTTGACGCTCGAATGAAGCTTGTTCACGGCCTGTGTCGTGGGGTAAGCTGTAGTGATAACAGTCAGGGTGTTTGAGGCCTATGGTCCCAGGAGACAGATGATGAGTGTGCCATGGGCTTTAGTACCAGTTGTATAGGGTTTCTAAGGTGGATCTACGTATATTCAATATCCATCACACTCCCCACTTCCCACTCGGGGAGGGACCTTCAATAATTCTTGCGCCCCGTACAAAAGCTGGTGCAATCTGACATGTCCTCACCTAATCACCCTCATAATGGCCCCTGTCGACGAGTCCTCATCAGGCAAATCGGCCAGGCCCCAGAGCAATGCGCAACTAATATGTTGTTACATGAGCTGCGAATAATCGGGCAGCCTTTGCTTTCCTGCAGGAATTATTAAATATGGCAAAGATCCTTTCGTATGGTCTCAAGATATCATAAGCACCAAGAATAGCATCTCGCCCTTCGCCCATTCCTCCGCACCGCATAGCTATTTCTGCTTGCTCGGCTGAAAAATGTGTCGGCTTCGACATAGGCTTCCCCTCCTATCTTCAAACGCCCTTCTCGTCATTTCCATCCTCATATTCAACCTCAGTCTGCTGTACCCTCAACCATTGCTACCTGGCCGAGATGCACGCGACAAAAGCCCCGACCTGACCCGGGGCAGCCGTCCACCTCCTGCCGTGTTTGACAAGGTCGTCTTCATGGTAGTCGATGCATTGCGAAGGTGAGTATGCCAAACCCGTTTCTGGACGCTGAACTGATACTATCAGTGACTTTGTGTACGGAGAAAACTCCGGCTTCAATTTTACTCAGGAGTAAGGACAAGCGTGTTTAATCGCTCCGATTTCGATATTTATTAACATGACTATCTACAGGCTTATTCGCTCAAATGTAGCGGTGCCATTTACTGTGCATGCGAGCTCCCCTAGCCTGACACGCTCGTGCGTAAAGGCCATGACCCTTGGGGCTACTCCTTCGTTCTCGGATGTCGTTTTCAACGTGCAGGCATCCTCGGAGGTTGCTGAAGCGGACACCTGGCTCAAGAAACTGCACACACGAGATCCGGACGGCATGACTCTGTTCGGGGATGATACCTGGCTTCAGCTATATCCGGGGATCTTCAACCGCAGTTATCCCGTGTCCACGATGTGGGGTCCGGTAAGTCGTACCTGGCCGGGCATGCGCTGAAGTTTCAATCTCTGACAACTGGGTGCATTGTAGGCTCGGGGTTCTCATGATGCGTCAGTAACGAAGCATGCGCTGGATCAACTCGTTCTCACCGACTGGAGCGTCATGGTCATGCACTATGCTGGCATCGATGAAATAGGACACATGGAGGGACCGGCGAGCCCTCTAATGTTGCCAAAACAGGTCGAGATGGACGATGTTGTCAGGTCCGTTTACACCACTATGGAAGAGAAGGCGCATCTAGAGTCTACGCTGCTTGTCGTGGTTGGCGATCATGGTATGAACGACCACGGCAATCACGGTGGAAGCGAAGAGAGCGAGCTGTCTGCTGCGTTGCTGTTTATTTCGCCAGACCTGCAGCGCCTCAATCAAAGTCTAGAGTCTCCCACAGCGCCGGCTCGCGGCCGCTTTGGCTACTACTCCACGGTTGAACAATACGATATTGTACCCACGTTGTCTGGACTAATGGGAGTAGAGATACCTACCAACAGCCGAGGCGTTGTCATTCCACAGCTACTCAGTCTATGGGATAAGGTGGAGGACCATGTGCAGCTCGTGGCTGCAAATTTCAGACACCTCATGCAGCTCGCCTTGAGATTCAAGCTCGTCGTTTCTTCCGATGAACTTGGACCGGAAGTACCTCCAACTGCTGATGTTTTGAGTGACTGGCCCGAGTACTGGCCTTTCGACTCAGAGACCAATTCTTCTAATTACCCTTTGAGGATACAGTCCCTGTTCCAGGTAATGGTCTTCACCTGGTGTGCTCTGCGTCCCACATACTAATTCATCGCAGGCAAGCAGTGCCATCGAAGACCGAATCAACATGCAACTCGCGAGCTTTCCTCTTCTTCCTGCTCCTTACCTTGCTATTGGCGGTGCCATCGCTTCGCTATTCCTTGCCCTTGCCTCATTTTCACAGTCACAGGGCACATGTAGTTATCCCATGATAATTTTCATGGCACTCAACATTACACATGGCATATCCATGTTTTTCTCCTCTGTAATCTACCACGAAGACCAGTTCTGGTGTTTTAGTTCGCAGATATGGCTAGCATATCTGTTTCTCTCTCGCTCAAAGTCGATGTCGTGGACAAAGATTACACAGAGTGGCGTCCCTTATGTCTTGCAGCTTCTTCCCCTATGGTGGAACGAAGGCTACCATGTTGCGTTGTTCGACACACACCCGATGCAAAAATACCCAGTTGGTGGATTTGTTCTTCTCTGGAGCTTGGTGGCCCTGACGTATGTGTGGTCTAGCTTCAGCCTCCTCAAGGGTCTATGCCAGGTCTCGCGTCACCCATTTTCACACTTGCTGACTCGCTTTGCTGCCATTTCCCTGCCGGCCGTTTCTCTCTGGTTCAAACTCGGATCTACCACGGAAGGCGCTCTTGGACGGCCGTTCCTTTGGTTTCTACGGGCCGTAGATGAGGTCCTTCTGGCACAGTATGTCCTCGTCGGGGTCTTATTAATGGCTCTTTACGTGATGTTCTCAATGCGATACCAGGGAAATCTCCCACTACAGGACGAAGTGAGCAGGTCGGAATCTGGTCGGTTCCAGGCCCTTCTTGAACTACTAGGCCTGTACCTCATTCACCAGTCGAGGCCAAATAACATCCCGCTGTTCCTGGTGTTTCGCCTTCAGCTCGACGCCCTGGGTAAGTCTTTCTCTGAAATCAACAATATTGCCTAATTTGTCCCAGGGAAGCCCCATCTCTTTCCCAGCCCCATGCAATGAAATGTTTAGGGCTCGCTGACCTCCCGAAACAGTATCCACCAAACCCCGTCTCACCCCTCTACAAGCAGCAGTGACAACTCTCATTCTATCGCGCGCGTCCTTTTTCGCCTTTGGCTTCAGTAACTCTATCAGCTCTCTCAGCTACATCAATGGGTTTAATGGCCTGCATGACTACAACAACACAATCTTCCTCTCCAACACGGTGATGAGTACGTGGGCTGGGCCAATCTGGTGGATCTGCAATTCACCGCGAGTGTTCGTCGGCCCACCATCCAACGGCGGCACTCACGTTTCGGAAGACGAAGAGAAAAGCTGCAGAAGCGAGACGGATATTACAAGTCGCCGTCCTGGTGGTGGTGGTGGTGGTGGTGGATGTGTCGAGTTCTTTGCTTATCAGACTATTTTCATCGCCGGGCACACGGTCGCCATTATGCTGGCTTGTCTGTCGTGGCGGAGAGAAGTGGATGTTCGGCGGACATTTGTTCCTGCCTTTGCTTATGTGAGTATTTGGGCTTTGGTGATTCACCCTGTTGGGGCGATGTTGAGTATGGGTGCTTGGAAGATGGCGAGAAAATAGCGCGTCGAGAAGGGTAGATGGCGAGAGATCCAAGTAAATACACTACTCCAACCCCTTGTTATAGTACTGGAATGTCTTGTTAAATTTTATTTTCGAGACTCGTGCTTCTCCTTTATTAAAACGGGTTTGTTACAGCAGCTGAGTGTTGTTGTCGATGTTGATTTATAGTAGAATATATATTATATTCTTAAGCTACTAATTACATATTTACTTTAATAATAATTTATTTTTATTAATATTTTTTTAATAATAGTAAGATCTTCTACAGTCTCAGGCTTGAAATTTAGAGAGACCTATTTCAGCCTATAAAAATATCCTAGCCTATCTTAAGTCTGCTCGAAGATGGAATCAGTCTAAGATTAGTGTTCGCCAGGTTGGGCAGGGGACCGGAGGAGTCATTAAGAAAGTCAGATAGAGATATTGAAGAGAGGGACTAGATTCTAGAAATAGTAGGCATTAGGTTAGGGCTGAGATTATCAAGGTAGGGGAGGGCGGGGTGTTGGGAGGAAACAGAGCAATGAGGAAGAAGCAGGAGAAAGGCAGCATGTATAAAGTACTTGACCAGACCAGTTAGAGCTGGGCAGCTGGATTTATCCATGAAGGAGGCTACTCTGAGCGTCAATATCACAAATACTCACATTCTAGTTGTAAAATTGTGGGTTTGATTATGTATCCCCATTCTTGAGACGGCAGCTTGACGGCAGCCCTTGGTGAGATTCGCCTGTCCCAACCCTTAACAGGGCGATGACCTGCCATTCCAATAGGGCCCCTCCTCAAGATCCGAAGAAGCACAGCATTCAACACCCTGGCCAATGGAAGACGAACCCGAAGTCGATGAAGCCCAAACAGACCTGCTCCCATTCGCTGCCGAGACGTCGTACAAGAAGCCCATTGTTACGAACCTGCGTCACCACCAATCCACACTTTGACACGTCCAATGCCCCCCACCCCCCCGGAGAGCTCAGCAAACAATTCCTAGACTGCATTATTAAGCTGTAGTCCTATCAGGAGACTAGATGTGGCTTGTTTCAAGTCCCGCCCCGTATTCAGGGTAGGCGCCTGGGAGGAAGGCTGTGTAGCCTATTGCTTTTCAGGACTTGTTTGATTCGAGCACGCACAGCCTATCGGGCGATGTGACTGAAAGGTACGCATGCAGCATGCAGACCGGAAGGAAATGCAGAGAGCTGGTGGTCATGAGGGCGGGCAATCTGGATTGAAATGCAGCCATATATCTGGCCGTCCTGCAGGATTTGGTGTTTATTGTCGTTCACTACCAGACCTTGCCCTGAATCAAACGCTGAAATACCTCTTTCCGCTCAAACCATAGTCATAATGGCTCTGCCTGCCCCGCCGGATGTTTTGAGGGCGCCCTCTAGTCCAGCTACCAAAATGGATAATTCACTGTCCCCGTTCGATATCCTCAGCACGTACCTGACTTTCCCCACGAATGACCAAGACCAGTGGTGGCGGAGGACAGGCCCGCTTGTTGGAAGACTGTTGTCGACCACCGGATATACTCCTGAGCAGCAGTATCAATTTCTCACGTTCTACCACAATCAGCTGATTCCCCGTCTCGGTCCCTGTCCTGCGACCTTCCATTCGAGCATCACAGTCACCGGGCTGCCAATGGAGTTCAGTGTGAATTACCAAGAGCATGGAGGCCATCCTACCGTACGAATCGGCGCTGAACCTGTCGACTCGTTCTCCGGCACAGACACAGACCCGTTCAACCAGGCTCCACCTGCCCTGATGGCGTCTCACCTATCTAGAATAGCCCTCAAGGACTTTGATCCCCAGCTGTATGGCTACTTCGAACCAAAGCATACCCTGACGCGAGACGAGCAACTCCGCCTCCCGACTTCTGTCCCCGGCGGCGCAAAGCTGAGAACACAGCATGCCATGGGCTTCGACCTGAAAGACACCGGCATCACAGTAAAAGGGTACACATACCCCGGACTGAAGGCACACATGTCAGGGCAGGGCATAAATGACCTTCTCGGCGACTCCGTGAACGACCTCAAAGCCCAAGGCAAAATGGATTGCGTCGACGCCTGGTCCAAGCTCGCCGACTACATCACCGAAACTAATGGCTGGGGCTATATCGACCCGGCGAAATCGCGCTTCAAGTTCTACACTTTCGTCATGGACGTGTCAGACACCAAACTCGAGGCGCTGTGGACGTTGAATAACCGTGCGACTGGTCCTGCGCATATGGAGGGTTTGGTCTGGCTTCGGAAGCTCTGGGATGTGATTGACCTTCGACATGCAGGCAAGAGATACCTCCCTGCGGATGCACCCCAGGTTCCTGAGAATTCAGCGCCGATGCTGTGGAATTATGAGCTTACGCCTGGAAATCCGCTGCCGTATGGGAAGGCGTATTTTCCGTTGCAGGGACTGAATGATTTGGTCTGTGTTGAGAAGATCGCGCGCTTCTTTGGGATGCTGGGTTGGACGGAGTTGGCTGCTACTTATCGCGCTACTGTGGAATCTTTTTAGTATGTCCCTCCCTATTTTTTAAGCATTGCTAATACTTTTAGTCCCGATTACGACCTGTCCAAGACGTCGCATCTGGTCTTTTGGATCTCGTTTGCGTATTCGGAGAAGACGGGGGTGTATGTGAGCGTGTACTACCATCCTTGTCCTGAGAAATAGCTGCCTGGATACTAGCATAGCTAAGACTTTACAATGAATATTGAATATAATGAAACTTAAACTCCTACCTAAAAATTATTCACAGTGCCATCTGGCGACAGCGCCCCCGTCCGGTCTACCAGGGCTCTCGCACGCACATACGGATCCAACTTCCAGTAATTCTGTCTGAACTCCTCAATCACCGTATCCCTACGCTTCTTCAATAACTCAACAGCCTCTTTGTCCTCCTGGCTCTTCGCCGAGTCCGCAGCAGAGACCCACGCCGCCGTCGCAGCAACAAGCTGCAGCCCGATCATCATGCGCTCGACCATCACGGCGTCGCCCTTCTCTTTATCTTGCATAGCCTTGTTCTCGTCGGCTGGGGGCTCGATGTATTTGTATTCGAAGTCCTGGTCGCCGCCGATTTCCTTGGGGATGTGGGCGCGCGGGATGAACTTGTCGAGGTCGTTGATGTTCTTGGTGAATTGGACTTTTGAGGCGACGACGGGGTCCATCCATCCGTGGATGATTTTCCAGATTCCTATTCTGTTAGCGAAGTCCACGTACTTGGGGTATTGGCGTACCTGAGAAGATCCAAGGGGCGTTGTGGATGAGCAGTCGGCCCAGCGATTCAGGGTAGTTGGCCTCGAAGCACTGGATGATGAACTTGACGGGGGAATACTCCATGTTTCCAAGTCCAAAGCCGGTCATGTCGAACAGGATTGTCTGGTAAAGTTAGTATAATCCAGTCCCTATTTGGAAGAACATACCCCCGTCTCCACCGGAGGAGCAACCAGGATCCTCGTCGACTCGATAACATGCACGATATAACGTTCAAGCGCCTCTTGAGACTGCGCACCAGGTTTATGCAGACGCACTCGCACCACATTGACAGGCCGGCCCTCCCTGTCCAGACCATGCAGGTAACTCTTGCCCATCTCCAGCTGCGAAATAAAGTCCTTGCCCTCCTTCTGCTCGGCCGCGCTCAGCTTCTTATCGCGCGACTGCTCCCAAGCATGCAGCTCGCCCTTGGGCACGATATCGTCGTCGACCTGCATCTTCTGCCGCCACAGGATGGCATTGGCCATCATGCCAAACGCCTTGGGGACGTCCCACTTGCGCGCGCGCAGGAACCGCAGCAGCAGCGTATCCGGGTGCTCCTGCTTCACCAGCTTGAGCAGGGTGAAGATCATCTCGCCCGGGGACATGGCGAGTAGGATCTTCTCGATGGTCTTGACCTCTGACTCGTTGACGTGGTTCTTGCGGAGGTGTGACAGTAGGTCGGTGAGCTGAGGCCGGGTGAGTTTTTCCTTGGACAGCTGGTCGAGGATTTCCTTGCCGTTGGCTTTGGCGGCGAGTTCCTTCATCTTGTCGAGGGATGCTTCGATTGTGGTGCTGTGGTCGCCGTTAGGTTGTGAGGCTGTGTCGCCGTTGGCGGCGGGGGGGTTCTTGAGGACGGATAGGATGCCGTCGATGGAGGGCTCGGTGATTTTGTCGAGCAGCTTGAAGATGTCGTTTGGCGAGCTCTCGGGGAGTTTCACGTCGTATACGGACGAGAGCAGCGAGGTGACGGTGGTGAAGAGCAGCGTCCACATCTCGCGCAGGGAGGCCTCCTCTTTGGGCGTGAGGCTGCCCACGTAGCCGGTGGTTGGGGCGACAGTCATGATGAACTACAGTTAACAATACAATAAATGAATGGATGTGGATTTCCAGACAGAGGGGGGATAATAATAAATACCCCTCGTGGGTCAGCGTGCCCTAATATGAACAGGGAAGCCTCGGTCTCCCCCGCGTTTTCACAAGGGCACGTCCTGGCCGAGCTTGCTCGATTTACATATGATCCCCACAGTTTCTCTGTTCTCTCTGGTCTGTGGTCTGTTCCCTCTGGGGTCCGACCGATCGGCCACTGACATTCTTCATTGCGTTGAGTCCTGTTGGTGCGCCGTGCTGTCGATTCATTCCCCGCGCATGCAGGTACCACGGGGCCTCGTTTCATGGCTCTGTGATACACATACTCGGGCTGCCCCTGATTTGGAGAAGCTAATGCGATACTGAATTTTACTAAATTAGGACACCCGCGCGACATTGCTGTCAGCGCAGCGAGATAATGTGGTCGCGCCCGACTCACACACGGCACACCCACCGAGGCCTCCACTTTGCGACTGCAAAAATTCGGCGATCCCCATTCAGTGCCTTGAATATGAACATGAAAACACGGTTGAAACCACGGTTCGCTTGATAGTTCCCGTTCCAGAAATAGATACACTGTTGGTTGTTTTGTCAAGTCACTGATTCGCATTCTCCGCCGCCGTCTGGTAACTCTGCATCAAGCACCAATACGCAGGAACATGGTCCGTCCAGATCTTGCCAAAGCCCTCGATATCTCTACGCCAGTCGCGGTGCAGTTCCGCCGCTATCGCCGCCCAGTTCATCAGCTGGCACCCCGCCGCCGCCATGCGCTTATGCGCTGCCTCCCTGGTATGCTCGCCGAAGGTGCCGCTCGCATCGGTCGCGACGAAGACGTCGTAGCCCTGCTCGATGAGCGAGAGCGCGGGGAACGCGACGCACACCTCTGTTAGCACGCCGCTGCTCATATCAGCTCTGCTCTCCCGACCGGGAAATACTGGGACATACCTGATAACAACCTGCTTCTTCCCGGTCGCCTTGACGGCATTGGCGAAATCCTCGTTGTCCATCGCGTTGATCTGGCCCGGGCGCCGGATTAGAGGCGCATTGGGTAGCGCCTCGGGGATCTCCTTTGCGATCGGGCCGTTGGGGCCTGTGTCGAACGAGGTGGTTAGGATCGAGGGCGCACCGTAGTACTGCGCGACCTTGACTAGGCCCAGGGTGTTTGTGCGGAACTCGTGCGGTTCGAAGTCGCGGACGAGTTGGATGAGGCCGGTCTGGATTCCATGTCAGTAGGCTTTCTGAATGCATGACTGGGGTACTTGCCTGGTGGTCGACGAAGAGGAAGACGCAGTCTTCGGAGTTGAGGCGTTTATAGGCAGGAGGCATTTTGATGAAGTAGTATATCAGTTGGATAGTGTATTGGTTATAGTTTGATGGTTGATAGTTGGAAGTGGGAATAGAAGCTGGGTTCTACAGGTTTATATTCTACGGACATGGGGATCCATGTTTAACAGACGTAAGCTGAGTTTCATAATCATTACAGATGGCTCTAGCCAGACGAGATCCAAGTGGTATGGCTAATCAGAGCTGCAGACAGACATCAGATGTGGTATCTGTATGTGGGGAACAGGCTGTGTAGGCGTCATAGCTGTCTTACAATATCATGCCACAAGTACTTAGCAGAGCATTGGATAAGATCTGCCTCAGGGATTGACACTGATCTCGGATTACTTATCATTACAATCTTGCTTTCCCCGCCATACTAATCACTGATTCATCCATGCTCTCGTATTTGTAGGCCTGTCCTGACGTCATGGCATCCGTCTCCTCCATCTACATATTCAGAATTATCGCTACCCTTTTCAAACATAGTTAACGAGTACAATCACAAAGTAGTAGCGGAATAAATGTCTCCAATGAATAGCGCCGCCTGGAGCACCGAGCCAAAGGGCGATCTGAAAGTCCTGGCTGCTCCATACCACATGCCCGCCCTCGACGAAGTCGTTATCAAGGTATGTCACTCCGACAGTCCCCTTATCCCACTATGCTAGGATGATTAACACAACCAGAATCATGCCATCGCAATCCAGCCGCTTGACGCCAACATCCGCGCAAAAGCATACATGGACGTGCCCTACCCCATGATCCTAGGAACCAGCGTCGCAGGCACTGTAGAGGAAGTTGGATCGGCCGTAACGGGGTTCAAAATCGGCGACCGCGTCGTCTCGGATACGCCGACGTACCACCTCAAAGACGCCAAGTATGGCGGATGGCAGCAGTACGTCGTGAGCAAGGAGGGGACCACGGCGGGGATTCCGGATAGTGCCTCGTTTGAGGATGCGGTTGCTATTCCGTTTGCGCTGCTGACGGCTGTTGCTGCGCTGAATTTGAAGTTGGGGATTGGGAGGCCTGGGGATAATAAACAGGGGAAGGTGCTGATTTGGGGGGCTAGTGGGAGTGTTGGGGGGTATGCGGTGCAGTATGCTTCCAGTGTATGTCTCCCTTCCTACTGAAGTTATGGTATTAACTAGCTAGGTCGGCTACACTGTCATCGCAACAGCCTCGACTGCAAAGTTCGACTACGTGCGCAGTCTCGGCGCTTCAGAGGTGGTCGACTACAAAGACTCGGACGCTGTCTCGAAACTGAAGCAGCTGGGGCCGTACGAATTTGCTATGAGTGCGTCTGGGGACGCAAAGAGTGCAAATGCCATCAGCGAGCTGCTCCAGCCAAAGGGCGGCACGTTTGCATCGACCCGGGGCAAGACGGACGATATGAACCTGGCGGATAATGTCACCCTGGAATATGATGCGTACAGCATGACCACCCAGAAGCCGGAGAATGCAGAGTTTTCGAATTGGTATTATGGATATCTCTCCAAGGCTCTTGATGGGGGTGTTACGCCTACGCCGTTGGAAAAGCGGCCTGGAGGGCTGGCTGCCATCCAACAGGCCTGTGGGGATGTATTGGATGGAAAGGCCTCGAAGAAGCTGGTGCTGAATCCTCAGGAGGTGGCGCAGTAGTTTGCTTCTCTGTCTGTAGGTTTAAGTTTGTCTCTAGCCCTGTCGGTATACTCAACCAGATAATGGAAGCCACCTTGCAAGCCAATTCAATAAGGCCCAACAGCCGTACTTCAGGGCAAACCTTTCAATGAACGAGATCTTGCCTTACATCCAACATCCACTGCCAACTCCAGCTCTCGCTGCAGGGATCTGGCAGGAGCTGATGTCGTATATCGATTAGTTTCTGCACAACCCAATAGGGAAAGATTATCGAGTGCGAGCTGCGCCCTTGGCCCCCAAATCTTCAGCGAGATGCCGATCAGGCGTCCTATCTGGCAGCTTATCTTGGGTAGGCTTGAATGCGCTCGATTTGACAAGATTGACAACATTATAGGGCCAGATCAAGTCCGCAGATGGTCTATTTCTCGATGTATCCACGGCTGCTCGTGCTTTCATCAAATACACTGTCCAACCTCGTGCATCTTACCACCATCAAGCATGCACTGCGTGCTCAAGCGACGATCGTCGGTGGCTGTCGAAGTGCGAGATGACGATCCTCCACAAACACCAATGACTGCGCGATCGACACGCCCATTCTTCCCGATTTAGACATGGGCCGAGCTATGCCAATGGAAGATCGTGAATTAAGCTCTGAGAATGCTGAGCCGCTGAAGCTAAGCCTGGTTGCAGTCTTGCAGAAGTGCGAGCTGAAACTTGTCACAGACTCAGAGCAGTGCAAGACGTGCCTCCGAGCCAGGAACCAGGTATAAAGGCTGCAGATGTCTCCCTACTCAAGCAGTGTGGACATTCAGTTCAATCACAATGCCTTCACAGCTAGTTACTCTCCTTCTAGCAGCAGGCTCTGCCCTGGCTGTGCCCACCCACGTCCTCAACACCGACTTCCCCGACCCAGCCGTCATCCAAACAGACCAGGGCTACTACTCCTTCGCCACCCAGGGAAATGGTGTCCGCGTCCAAGTCGCCCGCTCCGACGACTTCACCACCTGGTCTCTCCTCGAAGGCACAGATGCCATGCCAGGTCCATTCCCGGAGTGGGTGAACCAGGACGACCCGCAGATCTGGGCGCCGGATGTCATCCAACGCGTACGCCCCCCTACCCTCCTTACCCATGCGAAACAGTCCTGAAACATCACCCGTGACGCACCACTAACTACTTACCAGGATGATACATTCATCATGTATTACTCGGCGATTTCCGGCACAAACGAAAACAGGCACTGCGTTGCCGCTGCAACGTCCTCCTCCATCGAAGGACCCTACACGCCCGAAGCGGACCCCATCGCCTGCCACACGGACCAAGGCGGCGCCATCGACCCGATGGGATTCCAAGATGAGGACGGCACGCGCTACGTCGTTTACAAGGTCGACGGGAACAGTCTAGGCCAGGATTCTACCCCGTTGATGCTGCAGAAGCTGCAGGGTGATGGGCTGGGACTTGATGGGGATCCTGTTCCTATCCTGGATAGGGATGACGAGGATGGCCCGTTGATTGAGGCGCCGAGTCTGCTTAAGGTGGATGGTACGTATTATTTGACGTTCTCGTCGAATATGTATGACAGTCTGAACTATGATGTGAGCTATGCGACGGCGCCGGCGGTTGCTGGGCCGTATACCAAGGCTAAGGACCCGGATGCGCCGCTGCTTATTAGTGGGGATGCAGGGAGTGATGGGAATTTGGGAGGGCCTGGTGGTGCGGATTTCTTGGACGGGGGGAGGATCGTCTTCCATGCGTTCAATAATGGGCAGGATATTGGGAGTGGACGGGGTGTGTGGATTGCTGATATTGCGATTGGGGATGGGAAGATTACTATCGCGTAGTTAAACTAGGTATCGCTATGCATATCATACTATGCCTGAATATATTTTATTTCGGTTTTTCTATCTCTTCAACCATGATAGCCCTTGCTCTCTCCGCCTGGTCCTGTACATCCAAGTCCCAAAGCCACTTTAACCGCTCTTGCAGTGTCTTCTTCAGCTTCTCCTCGTCGGCTCCAACGCCGTCTAACCGTAGGCAGAGAAGATGCGCCGCTTCTCCACTGGTTGTGACGACCCTCTGACTCCGCGGCCGACGCACCACATCGTATGCTTTTAATGCCGCTACAGCGTGCTCGGCGTTGGTAACGCGCGGATCCGCCAACAGTTCAGCAAGAACATGTGCGTCTTCAATGGCCTGTCCGGCACCTGCGCCTTGATGCGGTGTAGACGCATGTGCTGCATCGCCCAGAATGGCCACCCTGGACCGCGCATACGTCGAGATATGTGGATGCTCGAAGATGGCCCACTGCGAGGGATCAGGCATGTGCTACATTACATTAGCACGTTCACTTAACTAGACACAAGGGGCGAATACTTCAATCAAACTGTTGATATGCCGCCCCATATGCGCAAAGTCCCTCCGCATATCCTCCTTCCTCGCCGGCCGCTTCCAGCTCTCCTGATCCCAGTCTGAATTCAGTGGATAAATACCACAGTTGACCTTCTTCGCGCGCATAATCGGATACGTTACCCCGTATGCGCCGTCGCCGATATACATCGTCGAGACCCGTGCGCGGTCCTCGCCAACGGCTTCAATCATGGTCTCCATATCCAGCACTCCCCGGTAGCCATACATCCCACCGTATCTAGGCTGCGTACGCGCATACTCCTCTTCATCCAAAACAAACTGTTTCACCCGCGAGTGGATGCCGTCGCACCCGATCACCACAGACGCCTCCGCCTGACTCCCATCCGCAAAAGTCATCCGCATCCCCCCACCGTCATTACCTTCGTCAAGCTCCTCCAACCTCTCCAACCTCTTCCCAAACCTCGCCACCCCCTCCGGAACAAGCTTAACCAGTGCATCCAGAAAATCCGCCCTACGCACCGTCGTCTGCCCACTCGGCAACGCCTTGAGATCAAGCATAACCTCCCCCTCCTTCTCGCCCGTGGCCCAAACAACCTCAAACCACGTCTCCTTGAAGCGCTCATACCCGGGACTATCGGCATGCGTCGTAATGAGCGCGTCGTAGATTTCGCGGATTTTGGGATCGATCAGTGGCATCGCGCGGTGCGCGGCGGGGCCGATTGTCAGGCCTAGTCCGACTTCGCCGAATGCTGAGGCTGCTTCGTAGATTGTTACTGGGATGGAGCGGCGGAGGAGGCCGATTGCGAGGCTGAGACCGCCCATGCCCCCGCCGATGATGGCGACGGTGAATTGGTTGGGCATGTTGGATTCTTTGGTAGTAATGGGTGAGGAGAGATGAAGATGCAGAGAGCTGGATGAGGGGCAAGTGGGGGATTTGATCTTCAGGCGTCCTGAGCACGGTGTTATTGTTATAGCCGAGGTCGATCATACATATCACCACAAGTAGACTATCAGAGGAGATGCTGTCTGTCAACATATTATTACTAACACTAACTGCCCGGATATTCCGAAGATACAATATGCGAACTGCCATATTATTCCTTCCCCAACCCCTATCTCGTGCATAAAGGATGCACGGCCAGGCCCAGATCAGGCCCAACCAGCGAGACTAACCCCGTTCAGCAAATCTCGTACCATCCTGCACGTTGATATTCAGGGACAGCAAAGTGATTGCTCGAAAGGGCTCAGGAGGGAGCACGCCGATTCGACGATGAAGCACGGTGGCTGTCAGAGCTCGTGTGGGCTGGACCGCTATACGAGGATTATCGTTTGATACGAGGGAGGCTGTTCTTGACCGCTTGATTGTGGGAAGGATTTTCGCTAGCTATTTTGATACAAGCCTATTTTTGATACGAGCCTCATTTATAGAGAATGCTGCTGTAGGGTTATAAATGTTATAAATTGCTGCATCGAGGTGCTGTTGTGTTCTTCTTCATCATTCATTCTTTTTTCTTCAGTCGCTCTCTACTACTTTCATTCATTATTGTACTTCATACATACACTTCATTCTTCATCATGGCTGAATCGAGCAACACACCTCTGGCCTCAGGCCGGAACTGGGCGTACTCCTTCTGGCAGTTCTGGACCCCTATCGATACCTGTACGTCCTTCTCCACTGCAACCGGTAAATACTAACTTCACAGGCATGATGGCATGGTGCTGCCCATGCTTCCTCTTCGGCAAAACCCAAGCACGCCTCGAAGACCCAACCCTGGCAAACTACAGCCCGATCAATGACAACGTTCGTCTTTCTCCCCCTGATTCATATTCTGCCCACTAACAAAGTTTGTCTGTGTAGTGCCTAATCTTCTGCGGCCTCAACTGCTTCGCAGCAAGCTTCCTCATCATGACCAAAAAGCGCGACGACATGCGCCAGAAACTCGGCATCAGCGAGACGCACCTCGAGGAGATCCTGAAGATGGAAAAGGGCGATATCAAGAAGAAGCACGGGGTCGAGGAGGCGCTGGTCGAGGACTGTCTGGCCAGTTTCTGGTGTCCGTGCTGTACGCTCGTGCAGGCGGAGAAGGAGGCTGCTAGGATTAAAGTTGGGGAGGTCGAGGCGACGGGGTACAAGAAGACGCAGGGCATGCAGTATCCTTGATGTAGTGGACACTGGCACTGGAAGAGCGGAGGTAATGGGTTAGTTTATAGCATTAATTGGATACCATTGGCGCAGATATGAACTGCCGGAATCAGGCACAAAGACCATCGCACCTGCCATTCAAAGTAAAATATTAAACCGGAAGGTTCTAACCGTCGTTCTTGCTTATATAGGAAAGCGAGACTCGGGAAAGCGCGACCGGTGGTTGTCACGGAAATAGCCTCCTTCCAGTACGGCAGTTCAGATATCTTAAGGTAAAATATACGCAAGAGTTTAAATTACCATTCATCCATGATATGTCCGTAGTTATATTCACACCGACAATGTACAGCAAACAGTGTCTAGCTATATCCAACACCATCCATCGGTCTATAAACCCACCACTCAATAATCTATAGTCTAAACAATAGTCGCAGTGGCATTAATCAGCTCCAAAAGAGGCCAAGTGCTCGCCTATAACAAGTTAGCTGCATGTCGTAATATATATCACATAGGTACTTACACCGACAATGGTGGCATGAGCCACCTCAATGAAAGCACGGCCCTTGGCGGTCTCCTCGGGGATAGTGACCGTGTAGTTCTGGTAGGGCTGGCCACCGCCGGTCTGGCCGTGGTATTCAGGCTTGAACTCGCCGGCGAAGAGCGTGGTGCCGATGGTGTCGACGCGGCAGGCGGACGACGGGCATGACTGCACGCCGATGGCGACGCCAATCTCGGTCGAGCCGGTGAGGGAGTTCTATATTGTTAGTTCGAGCTTGTTCGGTTGATAAGGCGACTTACAGGACGAGTGACTTGCACGACGACGTCGCTGCCGGCCTTGAGCTGGTCGCCGTTGGGCAGGTAGACAAAGGCGTTCTGGGCGAGCGCGGTGGCTGCGAAGGAGGCGAGGATGGCGAGCTTCATTTTGATCAAGATGTGTGAGCGAGTGTATGCTTTCAAAAGTCAGGCTGGGAGCCCCTTTATACCAGCAAGTTCAGGCTTCTCAAGTTCTCATGAGGGACTGAGACATCCATGGGCCGATGATCTCAGCACTAGACACAAAGCAGCCCCATTCGCCGCTGGCTCTCCACTCAGACGATCACTGCTGTTTGTGTCTTTTTCTTCGCCAGGAACCATTCGCTGCGTTTCTTTCTCTCGTTCTGCACAGGGAGAGTTTGAGACCTGTCGAATCCAGCTGTTAAAATAGCATCCTCCCCCTTCTCCTCTTCCTCCTGTCTGGCTCTGTCTGCTGACTCCGTCGGTCGGCCTTATTCTGTCTTGGCTATATTTAGTTCAGCTGCATGGAGGCCTGAAGGAGCACATCGTATTATTCTTTGGTGTCACTGTTACGAGGGCTGCCTGATCCTTAATTGTCTCATCTCGTATAGTCTGCCGTAAATTATCACCTCTTCCAGATACCTCGAGACAAAAGACATTGGAAGTGGTCGTGTTGCAAGGGTATCTTAAATATATATTTGCAGTGCAACTATCGCCCAAGCATTGGTATCCCCTTGGAAGGGATGATTTTTAACAGCTCCATTATCCAAATATAATACATACCATTAACTACAGCTGATCGAGATGCCTCCAACGGCAATGTGGTATTGTGATTTCGAATCCTGCGATAAGCCTTGCGTACGGACGTATGGCCAATGTATCGTCTGCGACCGCCACCTCTGTGCAAAGCATCTGCACGCCGAATATCACAAATGCCCTGAATGGGAGGTAAGCACAACGTCTATTCGGAAATGTCCGAGGAACGCTTATCGGTGACTAAAGGACGAGAAAGCGTACGATCCCGCGGCCCAAGAAGCTGAGCGAAAGGAAATGACAGCACTTCTTGGAAAGATAAATGTCACTGCACTTCTCTCTCAAGCCAGTTCCTTGCGTAATGGTATTCCGAGCTATACAACCCAACCCCTCCAGTATGATCAACTGACGCGGTCCTCGGTGATGGGCGGCATGAATTACCACATTGAAGTCCAGTTCCAGGATGGAATTACCTGGCTCGCACGCATTCGAAGACTGAATGCTACTTCGCCGCCACCAGACCTACGGGCATACATTATGCGCAGTGAGGTGGCTACGCTGCAGTTCCTGGGCAAGACCAAAATTCCCGCTCCCAAGGTTTTTGATTATAGCCTTGATGAGAATAACCCCATAGGCGTTGGTTATATCCTGATGGAGAAAATGCCTGGCCGGTCGCTTCGCTGGTCTCTTCTCTCTCTGGAGCAGAGAAGGAAAGTCATGAGCCAGCTAGCAGATGTATATATCGAACTGCAGCAATTTCCCTTCTATTTGATGGGTTCTTTGGACCACCCGGGGACTGAGCGTGTAGGGTCTTTCGCGCGGGAATTATTAACAGACTACAAGGATTCTTATATACTACCCCTCGGGCCATTCGCTTCTTCTAGGGAGTACCACCTTGCAAGCATTCAGTTGACAATAGATCTGATCATACGGGAAGAGTGCTTCACTCCGCGAGCAGTCGATGCCTACTTGATCCATCGCTTTCTCCTGGACTGTGTTTCGGAGAAATACCTCATCCCTAGCCACTGTGACGACGGCCGATTTTACCTAAAGCATGCAGATAGTAAAGGCAACCACATTCTTATTAATGACGAGTATAACATCACAGGGATTGTGGATTGGGAATAGGCTCATACAGATGCAAAATCTGCAGCTTTTAACTCCCCAGTGATGCTTCTTCCTGTTGCTCAGTTCTATAACGGGGAAAATCAACTGGGCGAGGATGAGCTGGTTTTTGCCCAGGTACTAGAAGATAAGGGACAGGCAGATCTTGCTGATGTCGTCAGGCAGGGTCGGATACTTCACCGGCTGGAGTTCTGCTGTGGTTATGATCTTGCTGATTGGGAGGGGTTTCTAGGCCTTTTCCAGGGTCTACGCAAGGCGTTGGATATAGACGGCGACTTGGAATGGGAGACCTGGAGAGACAAGGCTTTAAATGCGTACATGGGTGATCAGCTACAAGAGCTGCTCACTCGGGATCGCGCATAGTATATTTGGGCGTTGAGGTTCTTCTGAGAGCCTCGAGATAACGAGTGCGCGATATACGCTGTGACACGAACTAATAGAGTACCTCGAAATAGACCAGCAGGAACCGTTGCTTGTACACTAGAAGGACTTTTTGCCATGCAATGCTTTGTATGGTCATTCCACCTGGCTTACTCGCACCTGTGCCTGGCCTGAGCCATTGCCCGACCGCAGATCAGCCATGCTAGAAACCTAGATACTAGAATGGCAGCGTGTAACGGTACCTGACCATCAATCACCGATGGACTGCCTCGTGGCGTCTAGAGATAAAGATATGCGGCTCTCTTTGTATCGACACAGCCGGTGTAACGCCGCTTTGTTGGCCTGCATTGGCGCAGAATCAAGCGCGGCGATACAATGCGAAAGTCTCAATAAGCATTTCTCAATAACATCGGAATAGGTCCTCAATAAGGCTTCAATAAGTTCTCAATAGGCTGTATCGGGCCATGTGCAGATGAGCATAATGCGTGCCTGGCACGAGGCTCTGTAGCCGATTTTGGATGTTGGCGTGTGTTTGTTTCAATGTGGGATGTGTTTGGGATGGATCTGTTCTTTGGATGTATATATAGATAAATGGAGGCCTGGCCTGATGAAACCCACCTCCGCTTCATACTTTCTTTACTATACAAATTCAGAAGCTGGTTCTACTGACAGTTTAACGTCAAGCCACCAAAAACAGCTGATCATGAAGGCGTCAATCTTATTCGGGCTCATGTCCCTGTCCTACTATGTGGTATAGTTAACATGTATACAGCTCTTCAGCGTCAATTCTAATATCTCCAGGCAAACGCAACCCCCATCAAGGAACGAACCGTCCACCCGCATTACTTCGTCGCGCCCTCACCCCCTCACCCCCCGCCTCCCCTTGAGTGGCAGGTCGAGGTCCTTCGCAACAAAACCATCACTGTCAGGGGAACGCTCGAAGATGTCATAGCCGAAGCCGTGAAGCACAATCCCAACTGGGAAAGGGACTACCTACATGCGGCCATCGACTACGATGACGACGACGACAACAACAACAACGACGTCAAACGCAACACCACCTCCCTAACCAGGAAGTCCATGAACGTAAAGCGCAAGGCCCAGGAATTCCACGCTACCCAGATCGACTGCGGCCGGTTCGAGAGCGTTGAGTGGATGGAGGCCCTGAAACGGGTCCAGTATCTGTACGGCGTCGGCGGGAAGCCAACAAATGGGCCTGGGCGTGGGGCTTGTACGAGAGTGAGCTGTGCGTATGACACTGCTGTTGTGTGGTGTAATGATGTATGTTTTTTCCTCTTACAAGGATGTTAGGGTGGTGTGCTAATGGTCTTAGGACCCCTATACGAAGAGTCTCACCAGTTTCAAGAACATTGCGGATGGGGCCATGGCTATCCTGGGAGAGTGCATGTCGACCCCGTTTGGCGGGTCGGCGACGGTTAGTGGGCAGGCGTTCAATAAGAATAACTGGAATGTCATTGTGCGGAAGGAGAGCTGTTGATTCGAGTGAGGAGTTTATATAGTACCGTGTTTATTCGAGGAATATCAGTGTTTACTAGATTCAGAATAATTTGACTCTTTATGAATTAATGTTTATCTATCAACGCCATCCGATCCCTCCTGTACATTTCTTCTTACTTCGTTGTTAACCAGTTTAAAAGCCCCTGCCAGAGGGACGAATTCATTCACCTCCCTCGCTAACCCTTCTATGCATTCCGCAACCTCTAGCAAAAGGCCCAGGTCATCATCCACTGTAGGTGCAGCCGGGTCATGAATAAGGCCACTCGCCAGATGAGCATGCGCAATATACGCCCGATATGTTCCCAGAATGAGCGACATCGCCTCCGGCCCAGGCAGGGTTACAACATGAATCATGTGGTGCACGAGTTTGAGCACCTTCCTCGATGTCCGCATCGACAGCTCGCTCCGGGGAATCATCTCGTCGTTGTCTGAGAGCATGGCCTCGTGCTCGCTACTTTGCGGGAGAGATGCTTTGCGCAGCATGAAGAGGATGCAGGTGTATCCAGATAATGCCAGGTCACTCAGGATCCACCCGTTGATATCGTCGTTTTTGTAGCTCTGCAGCCATTCCTCCTAAATATAGATCAGTTGAAGCGCTATGGATAGGGGAGGAGTCGGTACCATTTTCCACTCCTCGAATATCCCCTCGACATCCTCACACAGCGGAGTAATCGCCGCCAATATATCCGACTCGTCATTCAGCGTCTCAGATACTTGAAAGTAGCTAATCAGAATAAACGTAAGCCGGCTTCGAACGAGAAACGCCATCGTCGGCACGGCCCCATTTCGCTGCGAGAACTCCGCTGCAAGACGCGGCATGTTCACCCTCCACTCGTTGAGCTGGGACGAGAATACGGCTGGTTTGTCGTTGATCAGCCGCGCGAATAGATCTAGGTGGATCAGCCACCACATGCCCATGCGGTCGTGGTCGCTCATTGAGAGGCCGCCTGGGTGGTGATCGAGGCTGTCGAGACTGTGCATTTGCAGTGTCTGGGCGTATTCGCAGGCGAGTTTGTGCATTTCCCACGAAAGCGTGAAGTCGAAGTTTTCGGTTGCGGTTTGCGTCTGTTGATTAGTATGTATTTGCAATAATAGATTGAGTGAAGTACCATGTACATGGCTGCAATAAAGTCGGTGACGGTCCCTGTGGCTTCTCGCTGCCAGATTGGGATTGTGCGTTTGCAGCATATAAAGACCTGTCTTGCATCATGGTTGTCGATGCCGGTGAACGGGCTTCCTTTATGAAAGAACAGTCCTTGCCAGAGAATGCAGTAGTATATAATCAGCATGCAGGGGTCGATGTGCACATGGTCCATGTCAATAAGGTCGGGCATGATATCGATGAGTTTACGGTCCACCAGTGCAGGAAGAAGCTTTCCTTCGATGTTGGTGAAGTAGTCTATCCCTGTTAGTCTGCAATTGATGTTACTTGCTGGTAGCTTACGGTAGATCCATTGCTTTGCTCGTTCTGGGGAGATGGTGATGGGTTCCAGGGTTAGTGCTCTGACTCCGAAGCGATGCTTTTTTCTGAGTTGCTGGACTTTATCGACGGCGGAGCTCAGGATGGATGTGACGTCCAATGTATTCTCGTTTAGAGGCGGATTGACCCTTTGCGACGCAGGAGACCTAGCTCTTAGGCCAGGGGATTCGTGTCTTTCCGAATTGTATATAGTATCTCGGGCATTGAATACGTCCCCAGCTTGTTCAGCGTGAACTCGCTCCAGCAGAGCGGGTAAGACAGCATGCTGTTCTCTGCAATTGTTAGTCGACGAATGAACACAAAAAATGGACGTACTGCGTCTGAGCTGTTTTACGCGTGGTTCTGCGCTGTCTATTAGGATAGGAGCAGTGAAGCTGATGGAACAGACATCTTTCGCAGGACGGCAGGGCGCGATTACACCGGACCTACAGAGTCAGCATAATTACCTGACAGCCATAGTTAAAGCTACCTTTCTGCGGCGGCAATGGGTGCACTGCAAGACTCAGCACGGTAATCCAGATCAGCAAAGCGTCTTACCGCAAGTCGACCATTCGACAGCTCTGACGCCATCGATAGCAATAAAGCTCTGCAGTGCGAGACTGCGAGAACGCAGAATGCGCACTCCGAGGGAGTTAAAACAGCGAGACTGTTAATCTGGGCTTTCGCACTTTCGGAGGTTCGCACTTTCGCACTTTGGGCGCACTTTTATATTGGCCAGACAATGACCCACAAGGCCCACAGACAACGCTGGGGATATTGTGGATTAAATCCCGTCGTCCTCATTGGGTGATATCCTTCGGCGCACTTTCGCACATACCAGTGTACAATGTATACGCCATCGATGGCTTCCGTATTAGGCAGGCCGGCGGAGATTAGGAAACCTCACAGATAAGTATTATATTCAGTAGGCTGTATAAAAAGCTGCCCTCAACCCCTCGGTCGGTCATTGCCTTCATCATCTCAGCATAATGCGTTCTCCGATCGTCCCCGGTCCAGAGCTGGTGCACGGCATCCCACACCAGCCCGCGAACCATTCCTACTCTGGGAGCACGACCGACAATGACAACGAGGAGAATTCAGAGTATGTCGACGACCAGATCCACGATCTCGCTCGGCGGGTTACCTCCATCTCTGTCGCGGGCGGCCATATCCTGCCCAAGCCTACGGACGACGCACTCGACCCTAACAATGCCGACTTTGACGCAAGAAAATGGGTGAGAGCATTCTATAATAACCAGACAGAGGCTCTGGGAGGTCGTCCGCCTAACTCGGCAGGTCTTGCGTTTAAGAACCTGAATGTCTTTGGGCAGATGGCTGTTGCGGAGCATCAGAGGACAGTTGAGGATTTCCTATACGGCCCGTTTGAAATCGTTCGCGGCTTCTTTGGGTCTGCTAAGAAACAGCGCGTCGATATCCTGCAGGACCTTGAAGGTGTCATGGAAAGTGGTGAGATGCTTTGCGTCCTTGGTCCTCCTGGGTCTGGGTGTTCCACTCTGCTGAAGACAATTGCGGGCGATACGTATGGCTTCCAAGTCGCTGATGGCAGTACCCTGAACTACCAGGGGATTGGGAAGGAGGAAATTGCAACGGCTTATAAAGGCGAGGCCATCTATACCGCCGAAGTCGACTATCATTTTCCGAAGCTCACCGTGGGCGAGACGCTGTACTTCGCTGCTCGAGCCCGGTGCCCGCAGCGACTGGCGGGCCATAAGCATGAGTACGCGGAGCACCTGCGTGATGTGGTTATGGCTATGCTGGGAATATCGCATACCAAGAATACAGTGGTTGGAGATGACTTCATCCGCGGGGTGAGTGGAGGGGAGCGAAAGCGTGTGAGCATTGCAGAGGCCATCCTGAGTTACTCGCCCTGGCAGTGTTGGGATAATAGCACCAGAGGTCTTGATTCTGCAAATGCAGTTTCGTTCTGTCGCATGCTGAGGCTTCAGTCTGACACTTTTGGTGGCAGTGTTTGTGTAGCTATCTACCAGGCTCCTCAGGAGGCATACGATGTAAGAACCTGAACCCGATTGATAGAGTGTACTGACGGTATAGCTATTCGACAAAGTCATTGTCCTATACGAGGGCCGACAAATCTTCTTCGGCCGCACTGGCGAGGCCAAGGCATACTTCGAGGGCTTAGGGTTCGAGTGTCCTCCAGAGCAGACGACGCCGGACTTCTTGACCTCCATGACCAGTCCATCAGAGCGAATTGTCAAATCTGGATGGAAAGGAAAGCCTCCTTCTCGCAGTCCAGATGAATTCGCACAGGCCTGGCACGACAGTCAAACCCGACAGTCTCTCGTCACCGAGATTGAAGCATTCGAAGACAGATTCCCCATCGGTGGTGATCAGTCTGAGAAATTCCGCGTCGCAAGAATCGAACAAAAGTCGAATTCCCTGCGTGCTGCATCTCCATTCACACTCTCCCTGGCAGGCCAGTTTGTTCTCAATCTCTGGCGCAGTTACAGGCTGTTAATCGCTGATCCCTGGTTCTGGATCACTCTGCTCCTGGCCAACCTGTTCGAGTCTCTTGTCGTGTCCAGCATCTTCTATAACATGCAGGAAGACAGTTCCAGCGTATTCCGCCGCAATCTCTTCATCTTCTACGTCCTCATGATCAACATCTGGACTGCTGCCCTTGAAGTCTTAACGCTGTATTCGAAGCGCAAGATCGTCGAGAAACACGTCCGCTACGCCCTATACCACCCCAGCATGGAAGCCCTGGCTTCAATCGCAATGGATATCCCATTTAAACTCGTGAATGCCATCTGCATTAATGTCACAGCCTATTTCATGGGAAATCTCCGTCGAGAACCAGGTCCATTCTTTTTCTTCTACCTCCTGGCTTTCACAGTGACAATTACAATGTCCATGTTCTTCCGCTTCCTGGCCTCTGTGACCAAGACCGTCTCGCAGGCCCTGGCCCCCTGTGCAATCGTCATTCTCGGCCTCATGCTCTACGGCGGTTTCATCATCCCCCAGTCCTACCTGGATGACTGGATCGGCTGGCTGCGCTGGATAAACCCGCTCTTCTACGTCCAGGAGTCACTGTCGCTGAGTGAATTCGTCGGCCGCAGATTCTCCTGTATTGACTTTGTTCCTAGTGGTGAGGACTATATCGCTAGCTCGATATCAGCCCTTGGCCAGGTTTGTTCCGTTGAAGGGTCTGTTCCAGGCCAAGGCTTTGTAGATGGTAGTGTGCATATGGATGTGATGTACGGGTTTGTGGATTCTCACCGCTGGCGCAATTTCGGGATCGTTATTGCCATGACGGTGTTTCTGCTTGTGATTCATCTTATTGCAGTTGAGGTTATATCTTCTGAGCGGTCGAAGGGGGAGATTCTTGTCTTTCCGCGGGAGGTTCTGAAGAAGGAGATTCAAGGTCGCGGTGATGAGGAGAAGACGGCTGCTGTGGATGTTGCGATGCGGAGAGGAGATACTGATAACAATGAAGTGCAGGGTATTGCAAAGCAGACTTCGATCTTCCACTGGCAGGATGTTTGCTATACGTTAAGATTAAGGATGAGACGAGGACGATCCTGGACCATGTCGATGGGTGGGTGAAGCCGGGGACATTGACAGCTTTGATGGTATTTTCCCTCTTACAACAGTTTTTATATCGCTAACGTATATAGGGTGTTTCTGGTGCTGGAAAGACAACGCTCTTAGATGTCCTGGCCAGCCGAGTCACGATGGGCGTCATCTCCGGACGAATGCTGGTGAATGGTCAACTCAGAGACTCCTCCTTCCAGCGCAAGACTGGATATGTGACGCAGCAGGATCTGAACCTGCACACGTCGACTGTTCGCGAAGCACTCCAGTTCAGCGCCTTGCTGAGACAGCCAGCGCGGTATACCCGCCAGGAGAAGCTTGACTATGTTAACGACGTGATCAAGTTGGTTGATCTGGATGACTGTGCTGATGCCATCGTCGGACATACAGGCGAAGGCCTAAACGTTGAACAGCGAAAGCGCTTGACTATCGGTGTTGAATTGGCAGCGCGGCCAGAGTTATTGCTGTTCCTCGACGAACCCACGTCTGGTCTTGACAGCCAGACATCCTGGGCGATATGCGATCTCATGGAGAAATTAACGCGGAATGGCCAGGCTATTCTGTGTACCATCCACCAACCCTCTGCGGCGCTGTTTCAGCGCTTCGACCGCTTGCTCCTGCTGGCCAAGGGTGGACGCACGGTGTACTTCGGGGAGGTTGGTAATAGCTCGTCGACGCTGATTGACTACTTCACCCGCAACGGTGCACCGCCGTTGAAGACCGGGACTAACCCAGCGGAATATATGCTTGATGTTGTCGGGGCTGCGAAGCATGGAGGCGCCATCGACTGGCCGAGTATCTGGAAAGCAAGCCCTGAATATCAGGGTGTCCGCCAGGAGCTGGAGCGTCTATCCAGTCAGAGAGATGGAGAGACCGTCGAGTCTGATCCTGCAGCTCTGGCGGAGTTTGCTGCCAGTTTTCCTGTCCAGCTTACGCAGGTCACGAAACGTGTTTTTCAGCAGTATTGGCGGACGCCGAGTTATATTTTCTCCAAATCCATTCTAAGTGCTGGATCGGTATGTCTCTTAGACGGATCAAATGGGTTAGACAGTTTAAGCTAACTTATCAGGCCCTGTTTATCGGATTGTCCCAGGTCAATGGGGACGTGACCCAGCGTGGACTGTTTAACCAGATGTTGGCAACATACATCTTCCTCTTCATCTTCAGTCAAGTTGTCGAGCAGATCCTGCCCATGTTCGTCTCTCAGCGCACCCTATACGAAGCCCGCGAAAGACCCGCGAAAGCGTATTCATGGGTCGTCTTTCTCGCCGCAAACATCATCGTCGAGCTGGCATGGAATTCCGTAAGCTCCAACCCTCCCTTATTCTATACATGGCTAACTTCAGTAGTTGATGGCCATTTTCTCCTTTCTATTTTGGTACTTCCCTTTAGGCCTCTACCGGAATGCAGAGTGGACAGACGCAGTCCATTCGCGCGGCATCACAATCTGTCTACACATGTGGATCTTCTTCGCCTTCACCAGCACATTCGCCAACATGCTGATCGCCGGTATCGAGACGGAGCAGGTGGCCGGTGCATTCCTCAACTTCTTTTTCAATATCATGTTTGCTTTTGCTGGGTATGCCCTACTCCCCCGCTACAATGTCTTCGGGCCTGTTGATTAATATGATCAGTGTCCTCGCCGGCCCAACCGAACTCCCCGGCTTCTGGATCTTCATGTACCGCGTCAACCCATTCACCTACGTGATAGAGAGTTTCCTAGGAACAGCTCTCGCCGGCGCCCCTGTAACCTGCAAGCCCAGCGAGCTTGTTCAATTCGAGGCACCGACTGGCATGAACTGCGGCGAGTACATGCAGTCGTATATGGAAGCGAAGGGCGGGTATCTTGTTGATAGTTCTGCCAGCAACTGTAGTTTCTGTGGAACAGCGAGCAGTGATGCGTTTCTAGACGATATGAATATGCGGTTTGAGAACCGCTGGAGGGATTTTGGGTTTATGTGGGCGTTTTGTGTGTTTAATGTTGTTGCTGCTGTTGGGTTGTATTGGCTTATGAGGGTTCCCAAGAGGGCGAGGCAGTAAAATATATGGAATTATAGAGATTATACCGAGAGAGTGCACTAGATGGATACTAGTTAGAAATTGTTAGCATAATGCAACATAAAAGGACGGTGAATGCCGTTGGTTGATATGGTCGCTTGGTATTTCAACAAAATATAGTTTAGTTGGAATTGCTCTTTATGTCGTGGTGAAAATATATAAACACAACCGAAGCCAATTACAATTAAAGAATAAAATCCTGCGAAATAAAAATAAAATAATACGACACGTTATCATATTCCAGCTGGTAAGGCGACCGATCAGGCCACAGTCGGATTCCGTCCAACTCCGCCGGAATGTTTGTCTATATAAGACCAACATCCCTCCGTCTCACTTTCTCCAACACACTGAATCGACAAAATGTCCTACTTCACCACCATCACCGAAAAAGTGCACTCCTTAGTCGCTCAATCTACCACTCACCGCAGTCGCCTCCTGCTCGCAGCACTCCCAGCAGCACTAATCGCTCTCTTGCTCCCTGCGTATCGCGACTATCAGTCATGGCTCCTTCTCGGCCCAGGCGGACCCCCGTATAATGTGTTCGGTTGGCTACTTGTGAAACTACTGTTCGACCCGCTACGACGAGAACCCTTCGGGACAGTTCTGTACGATGGCAAAATCGAATCCGGCGAGCAGGCTTCCTTCATATCCAGCCTGCCGCATAGAAAAGGCCAACGGCCGACCATGGGCGAATTCACTGTACCCCAGCGACAGATGAGCCAGCGACCGAGTGCTGAAGTTCGCGATGTACGTGTATCTTATACTCTGGGTTTGGCTTGACTTGGCTAACGAGGCAGAAATTGATGGCTGCGTATGGGGCATTCCTGGAGCGGAATGCGCATATCGTGGATCGTGTCCCCTCGATTCTAGAGCGCCATACTGACGCTGCCCATGTCTGTGCCCATGTGCCCCTTACGTCTGTTGCGAGGCAGATGAAGCGGGAGATCTGTCATGTTCATGGCACGAGCGATTATTCGTTGCATGTCACTTTGGCTCCGGCTGATTGTATGTCTATCTAATTACTGTGTTCAAGATGCAAATCTAACAAGGCAGGTAAACGTGCTATTGAGTCCGGCTGGGGTCAGCGATTTCCACTGGCTGGGTCGAGTGTGTTTAGGAATGTCACCTTTGGGCGGGTTTCTACTATTCCGACGGAGTATGTGTTGATCTATGCGCCGAGGGATGAGGAGGAAATTGAGGTTGTCATTGGGATTCTCAAGGCTGGGGTGCAGTATGTGACTGGATTGAGCGATGTGAAATGATGGGTACAGTGTTTTCAAGGTGTTTCTTATTGTATTAACTGTTGAATGTGGATTTTGCTGCCCAGTAAGACAGAAGGCGTCCAGTAAGGCTACAGCTTCTTTCGTGTTAATCTATAATACACTTTTATCTAGGCCTTTCCAAGAGTGTTTCCCAGCTCAGCAGCACGAGACGTCGCAGCCTTGACGGCCTTGTAGACAATCTCTTCAAAGTTAAGCTCCTTGAATGTTTCCAGGGCGGCGTGTGTCGTTCCATTCGGGCTAGTGACATTCTTCCGCAGCTGCGTCGGGGTGTCGGGCGAGTCCTTCATCATGCGGCCGGCACCGAGACAGGTCTGTGTTGCCAGGCGGGTTGCCTGTTCAGCTGGAAGACCAAGAGCAGTGGCGCTGGCGACGAGGTGCTCGACCATGGCGAAGAAGTATGCAGGTCCGGATCCTGGGGAATTAGTGTACGCTACGCAGCGAGGGTTCTTGGGCGACATACCTGATAGTCCAGTAACAACGTCAAGCAATTCTTCCTTGTCAACCCACTCCGTAGCCTTGCTGACGCTCTGGAGAAGGGCGCCCACAAGCTCCTTCTCCTCTGCGGTGACGTCCTGGCTGGCGAAGAGCCCGGACGCACCCTCCCCAACAAGTGCAGGGGTGTTGGGCATGACGCGAACAAGGTGGGCACTCCGCCCATCCGCAGTGCGAACCCATTGTTGCATGCTCTCAAGCGTAATGCCCGCAGCGATACTGACAACAACAGGCAAGCTAGACCTCGTGGCCCACGCCTCGGACAGCTCCTGGCAGACGGTCTTGGCGACCTGCGGCTTGACGGCCAGGATGATGAGGTCGGCTTCGCCACCGGCAGTGACATTGGAAGTCGTCGTGTTCACGCCCAATTCGGCCATCTTGTTGCGGTTGACCTCCCATGGCTCTGAGACGGTGATGTTCTGCTTGTTGATGCCCTGGTTGAGGAGGCCGCCGATTATGGCCGAGGCCATGTTGCCTCCGCCGAGGAAGGCGAGCTTGCTGTCTTGCAGAGAGGGCATGTCTATCCGGGGGAAGTTTTTAATTGTCTGTATATTGCAGGGTCGAAGTGTTTCCAAGTTGCCGCGGGGTGGTTGTGGATGTGTCACAGAAAGTCATGTGATGCCTGCCTGACAGATGAGGTGTCCAGCACCGGCCCGGTACAGACGTGCATTAATCAAGCATACCGGCATCTTCACTCATGCAGGCGCGTTGCTGTCAACGCCATCTGCATCTCTCAATCACTAAATGTAAATCACTAAATAACATCAGCCCACCCGGCCATCCTCCAACTCTTAGCATCTCACAACCTTTCCTCAAGCTCAGTCATCTCCTAGGCCTCGTCCAGTCTGGACCGCCCCTATTAGTAAAAGCAGGGAACCCCTCACGGCGACCGGCGATTACTTCTCCAACGCCCACATTGGCCACTCGGCCAACTCCACTGCTGCCTGGGGTCAATTCCGCGATATCTGGCTCCAGGTCCGGCCAGTAGAATGCCTGGTAAATCATCACATGGAGCTCCCCCGCTCGTGGGCCGGAAATCCCCGTCTTCCAGGATATCGCAATTCACCAGGTTTCTTGCGGGGTTGGCCTGCTATAGAATGCGGGGTTATAAGCTTCGTCACACCCGGCCCCTTTTCTTTCCCGTCACTGTCTTCTTTTCTTTTTCCTTTCCATCCTTCATCGATTCCATCTGTTTTCTATCGTTGTTCCATCAAATAACCTCACAACATGGGCGAATGTCCTGTCCACAACAGCCAGCGCGCCAACGTCGGCGGCGGCGGCACAAGAAACAAAGACTGGTGGCCCAACGACCTCAAGCTCAACATCCTGCGCCAGCACACTCAAGTGACAAACCCATATGACAAAGACTTCGACTATGCCGCAGCATTTAACAGTCTAGACTACTTTGCCTTGAAGAAGGATCTGGAGAAGGTCATGACCGACTCGCAGGACTGGTGGCCTGCCGACTTTGGTCACTACGGCGGTCTCTTCATCCGCATGGCCTGGCACAGCGCTGGTACGTACCGTGTCTTTGATGGTCGTGGTGGTGGCGGCCAGGGACAGCAGCGCTTTGCTCCGTTGAACAGCTGGCCGGATAATGTCAGCTTGGACAAGGCTCGCCGTCTGCTTTGGCCTGTTAAGCAAAAGTACGGCAGCAAGATCTCCTGGGCTGATCTGCTGATCCTGACTGGTAATGTGGCGCTCGAGTCGATGGGCTTCAAGACCTTTGGCTTCGCTGGTGGCCGCAGTGATACCTGGGAGGCGGACGAGTCGGTCTTCTGGGGTGCTGAGCAGGAGTGGTTCGGCAATGATGTTCGCTATGAGAATGGCGAGCTGGATGACCCTCTTGCTGCTGCACATATGGGTCTGATTTATGTCAACCCTGAGGGTCCCAATGGAAACCCTGACCCCGTTGCCGCAGCAAAGGATATCAAGACTACCTTTGGTCGTATGGCCATGACCAACGAGGAAACCGTTGCCCTGATTGCCGGTGGACACACATTCGGTAAGACGCACGGGGCTGCCCCCGGTAGCCACATGGGCAAGGAACCTCACGCGGCTGGGCTCGAGAACCAGGGTCTGGGCTGGAAGAACAGCTTCGGGACTGGTGTCGGCCCTCATGCAATCACCAGCGGAATCGAAGTCATCTGGACCAAGACCCCAACTAAGTGGAGCAACCAGTTCCTCGAGTACCTTTTCAAGTACGACTGGGAACTGACCAAGAGCCCTGCCGGTGCCAACCAGTGGACAGCCAAGTCTGAGCCTTTCGTCCCTGATGCATTTGACCCCAACGTCAAGCACCCGCCGCGCATGCTGACAACTGATCTCGCCCTCCGATTCGACCCCGAGTTCGAGAAAATCGCGCGCCGCTACCTCGAGAACCCAGACCAGCTGGCGGACGCCTTCGCACGCGCCTGGTTCAAGCTCACCCACCGTGACGTCGGTCCCAGAATCCTCTACCAGGGGCCCGAAGTCCCATCTGAGGTCTTCACCTGGCAAGACCCGCTGCCATCAGTGAACCACCCCATCATCGACAACGATGACGTGGCCGCACTGAAAAAGGCCATCCTCTCCTCTGGCGTCGACCACACCAACTACATCTCGACCGCCTGGGCTGCCGCATCGACCTTCCGCGGCAGCGACAAGCGCGGCGGTGCCAACGGCGCCCGTATTGCCCTCGCTCCCCAAAATGGCTGGAAGATCAACGACCAGCCCTGGCTAGCCCAGTCTCTGGATGCCTTGAAGTCAATCCAGAAGCAGTTCAACGATGCCCAGAGCTCCAACAAGCGCGTCTCACTATCAGACCTAATCGTCCTCGCTGGGTCAGTGGCTGTTGAAAAGGCCGCCCGCGACGCAGGCCACGAGACCTCCGTCAACTTCATCCCCGGCCGCGCAGACGCAACCCAGGAACAGACGGATGTCGACTCCTTCAACAACCTGCAGCCAATCGCCGACGGGTTCCGTAACTACGGTCGTGGCACTACCCGCGTGCGCACCGAAGACTACCTCGTCGATAAAGCGCACCTGCTTACCCTCTCTGCTCCGGAACTGACTGTCCTTATTGGTGGTCTCCGTGTGCTGAACAACAACTACGACCGCTCGAACCTCGGCGTGTTCACGAACCGCGTCGGGCAGCTAAGCAACGACTTCTTCGTGAACCTGCTCGACATGGGCACTGAGTGGAAGCCCACGGACGCCAGCAACGAGGTCTTCGTCGGCAGTGACCGCAAGACCGGCGCCCAGAAGTGGAAGGGATCTCGTGCGGATTTGGTCTTTGGCTCTCATGCTGAGCTGCGCGCGCTTGCGGAGGTTTATGGTAGCTCTGACGGCGAGGCCAAGTTTGTGCGCGACTTTATCAGTGCTTGGGAGAAGGTTTCTAATCTGGATCGGTTTGACTTGAGGCGCTCGAATGCGTCACCCAGGACTCGGTCGCAGCTTTAGTTTAAGTCATTGTATTTGAAAATGTCGTGTCTGGAGATTGTCATGATCATGATTACTGAATAATGATTCTATTGTTCTATGTGTTGTGGTTTACCTTTCTATTACTAAGTAGTCCAACCCAGCTCTCTTTTAATCTCAGCAAGTGATTCCTTAATTCGTCGTAGTCCCTCTCGTAATGCTTCCTTGCCAACTGTGAACGTTATACGAAACCATCCGAACTCCTCCGGTGCGTAGACATGTCCAGGGGCAATCAGCACGCCGTGTTTCATGCAGATCTCGACTACCCTCGCTTCCCGCTCTTCATACTTGCTCGAATCCGCAGAGGCTACGCTCAATGAGCCGTCACCTGCATAGCCTGGCTTGAGTATATGCCGAAGGTCGATCCAGAAAAAGAGCCCGGCGTTCCTGTCAATAATTAGTGTCAATCGATATACCATTGGAGTAAAGTATGGTACCTACATTTCATAATATTTTATCCCGCAGTCACGGAGAAACGATGAAGTGATGTTATAATTCTCCAGCACGAGCTCATTCTTTCTCCTCGTGAAATCGTCCATCCACTTGGAGTCCTCTAACATCCCAGCCCAGACATCTTGAAGGATATGAGGTGACCACGAGAACATACTACATATCAAGCATTAACTCAGCTTACTAGAGCAATTGGTAAAACTTACCTTATACTAGACATCGCCCCGATAATGCCTTTATTCCGTGTATACACAAATCCCAATCGAACCCCGTTTGCGCAGAAATCCTTACTTGCGCCGTATAACACATGGACTAGAGTAGGATCAATAAGATCGGCGGTATCAAGTGTCAGCATTGAAGAGAAAGGCGTGGCGGTTGGGATTGTGGGATTCACGAATACGGATTTCGCGTAGATCTCGTCTGAGATCAGATGCAGTTTATTGAGACCACAGAATTTGGCGAATTCTTTCATCGTTGAGGGAGGCTGTACTTGTTAAATCTGCTATGGCTGCTGGGTACACTGTAAGGAAGACTCACGTAGCATCTCCCAAGGGGATTATGGGGACTGGATATGGAGTTAGTAAACCGGAAACATGAAATCCAGATGGGACTAACTTTGAAACAAGGACAGCACGAATACGGATCCCATCTTCTATTGCTTGTTTTAAAGACCTCTCTAGCGCCCTTCTATTCACATCCGGATCAAACAGATCATCTAGACTGGAATACCCTTCCACACCTGTATACGAAACAGGGACGACCCTCGTATTACTCCGGTTCAGGAGATCAAACTGGAACCCATTATAGAACGGCTGCGGAACGAGAATACCATCTCCGTCATTACAGATTGACCACGCAACGGCGTCGATGGCACTAGCTAGCCCGGGGGTAACGAAGATATCGTCGGCAGTTACAGAGTGGAGGGGATGAAATTCCCGCATTAGAAATGTAGCTGCTGCTCGACGGAGACGTAGTGACCCTCGTGGGCCGGTGCTGTATGTTAGATGTTGAAGGGGAAGGACATTAATCTATGTCAGGTTAGCCGGTGTCGGGGATATAGTTGACGAACTGACCTCGTTCTTGATGAATTGGCCGACTTCCTCGTGCATGAGACTGTTTTCAGCGAGGCGGATGTTGACACTGCATCTGTTAATTTGAATTCAGTGTAGATATGCAAGACTTGTATACTCACGTCCCTGTTGGGTTTGCAGGGGACCAGGGATTTCCCATGCACTTTTCCCGTGGACCCCAGATATCCCTATGTACGAAATTGCATGCTGCTCTTTCTGACAGGAGATGCTGGTCTCGTGCAGTTTCAACTTGCTTTTCCTGGCTGGGAGAATTCATATTGGCCTGTCGCTATTCGATGCGTGTATCTGCCGTTCACGAGCAGTAGCGACCTTTTATAGCGCAGGTAATGAGCCATTCACTTCAGAAGCCGAGCAGCAGCGAGATTCGTCTGTGCGCATTGCCAACGGGTTTGTGGGTCAGAGCGTGTGGGGGTCGGTTTCTTATAAGAAGCCTCGGGTTCTTAACCCACTTGGCCATAAGAGTCTTTCTCTCCTAGACTTGAAGGAGCGTTATGAAATATTCAACGTCATGGAGGGCAATACAGGGCCTGATACTGACAATGAAGCTGCCCAGCAGCCGCGGTCTCCCAAGGATATGCCGCTGCTGCGGAAGTGGCTGATGGTGATGATTGTTTGTATGGGGAGCGCATGCGTGTAAGTTCAAACACAAGACTCGAGATCAACATAATTCTTGGAAATTGTATATGGGCATTAATAAGGTAAAGGACTTGCGCAAGTTCAATCTATACAACAACCTACGACCAGATGAACTCCGAATTCGGCACCTCAACTATCGTCTCAACAGTCGGGCTCTCAACATTCGTGCTAGGCATTGGGACAGGGCCACTACTTACCGGTCCATTAAGTGAACACTACGGACGACGGCCAATATACTTGGTTGCATGGTCTCTATTTATTATCTGGACCATTCCATCCGCCGTCGGAACGAACATCGAAACCCTCATCATCGGCCGCTTCTTCCAGGGCTTTGTAGGCGGCACGTTCCTCTCTGTCGCCGGGGGCACGGTAGGCGATATATTTGCGAAAGACGAGATCCAGAAACCAATGACTCTTGTATCGCTGGCGCCGTTCGTTGGTCCTTCGTCCGGGCCGGTGATTGGGGGGTTTATTAACTATTATGCCCACTGGAGGTGGACGTACTATGTCTTGATTATCTGGGCTGTTGCGCTCCTGGTAGCGATTATTTTCTTTGCGCCAGAGACGCGGGTCACTGTTAAATCGAATGCGAATACTGAGAAAGAGAAAACCAGCCAGCCTGGCAAGGCCTTGCGAATTGCCCTTACCCGTCCCTTCCAGATGCTCGCCCTTGAACCCATGTGTCTCTGTCTAGACCTATACTCTGCCATCCTCCTCGGCATCTTGTACCTCCTCTTCGGCGCTTTCCCGCTCGTGTTCAAAACGACCCACGGCATGAGCCTCTGGCAGGCCGGTCTTACATTCCTAGGTATCATAATAGGGATGGTACTCGGTGCCGCGATGAGTCCGGTATGGGTGAAGGTTCGCCAGCGACTCACGGATAGATCCCAGGTGAAGGACCCAACGCAGCCGAGAAGAACGGAGCCTGAGTATCAGCTTCCGCCGGCGATATTGGGTGGGGTGCTTATACCGATTGGACTGTTTTGGTTTGGGTGGACGACGTATGGCAATGTGCATTGGATTGTGCCGGTTATTGGGTCTGCCTTTTTTGGGTGTGGGTGCGTGATAGTGTCTACCATCTTGAATTTCGTGTGCATGTTATTGATGTTTTATAGGATGCTGCTGGTGTATTCTGGGATTTTTACGTTTTTTGTACGTTGATATATTCCGCGTGTGGTGCCTGACTGACTTCTTCTAGGTTGATGCGTACACTCAATATGCCGCCTCAGCACTGGCAGGCAATGGATTCGTGCGATGCAGTTTCGCAGGTATGACTATGTTACATATTTGATATCAGGTTGCTAAAATCAATAGCTGCGTTCCCATTATTCGGAAACCAGATGTATGAGAGACTCGGGTATCAATGGGCGAGCAGTCTGCTGGCCTTTCTCACGATCGCCATGATGCCTTTTCCGTGGCTTTTCTTTAGGTATGGCAAGGCTCTCCGGAAGAGGAGTAGGTTTGCTGTGGAAAGTTGAAGATATACGATCTGTCCAAGGTCGGCGTCTAGCTGTCTGGATCTGTCTCGGGGGGATTCCCAAAAGAAAGCGGCAGCATAGGCTCTAGGCTGTTATACAAAAGGAGATCAGGGTCGAAGGTATTATCGAGGTAGCCCGCTAGAAACGAATCATACATTAGTTGATCTGGCATCTGTGGGTTAGTGTTGTTGTAGGACTCGTTTGAAACACCAGCATATGAACTCGGTTCGGACATCCCAGGAAAGTTCGGTAATATTGGATTAGCAGTAAATCCATGAGACGACTCTTCAATGATAGCTCCCTGCTGAGAGTCGGAATTCCCTATTCGTTCAAATGCTGGGTTACTGTCATTCCGCACAATGCTAGACGACACGTTGATTATTGAGCCCCCGCGGCCAGTCAGCCGTCTCATCAGATTGACAAACGCTCTGGCAAACCAGATCCTGACTGGCCAGGAGATGGAGAGCTCGCTCAATGCGAGCAGGCATTGTCGTGATTTGTTCTCGGCGAGCTTCCGGCGAATGGGGTCTTTTCGACAGATGACAATGGTATGGACTGAGAGGGCTCCGAATAGAGCAGGGACACTGTCGAAGTATGTTAGAAGGCTCGGAGAGGGATGGTTTGATAAGTACATACAGCTGAACCTGTGCGGATCTGATGGTGCATGTTGCCAGCAGGTCTTCAGCAAGGCGGGTGATTGAATCTGCAGCGGTACGTGCCAGAGTATCCCTCTCTGCTTCTGCTGGTGATAGATTTTCAATAGCCCTTGGCCGGAAAAGGAGAACGTGGTAGTTACTAAACTGTTAATAAGTAGATATATGCATCGGAAAGGCAACTCACTGATAGGGAATATATAGCATAGTAGCCCAGAACCACGCACCAAGTGATCCATCCGGTGAAGCTCCTCGTAGTGTATCAGGGAGATGCGATTCCCATTCTGCTAATCTCTGTGCTAAACCTGCCGTAGCATACTTCTCTAGGGCAGGGCGGCGAGGACTGAACTCTCCGATGAGGATATCTCCTACTGCACGGAGTCAGACCAGCCTTTAATAACGGAAAAATACTCACAGATGACAGCTAATTTGGACATTTCCATGACATACGACACATGAAAGTCCTGCTGGGGTGGAACGAGACTCTGATCACAGTCACTATCAAACTGAAAGTCCTCTTCTACCAGGGCCTCAACATCGCAGTCCTCATCCCTGATACGGCACGGCTGCCCAAATGCTGCTGCTACATGGCGGTCGCGGGTCTATTTGATTAATATCGTGTAGATAACATCGGTACTCGTACTCACATATATCGACCACCAGATGCGCTTCCGTAGAGACCGCTCCGCCTGACTCATGCCTGACTGCGATGTACTATATAATCAGTACTATGAATATATATCACATTGGAGACATACGAGCGATGCATTCCCAGAGACTGTGCGACGTGGCTGGCACATCCCACCCAGTAGCAATGTTCCTTCTGGTCCTCGGGCCCAAACCACCAGAACCCGAGCATCAGCAGAGACGCAGCTACATTCAAGCTGTCAGTATCGTAGTCTATGTCGTACAACAGTTTCGCGCGAAGGTAATGCGTTTTCCGTGCCATTGTCCGGCTGCTGTAGCCAGAGTCCTGTATCAGACTGTCCGGGCCGACAGTGAACCCCATGAAGAAGATAGTCTGAAGGACTAAAGGAGAGGCTTTCCCTTGGCGATACAAGATTGTGAAGCGCTTGCGGTCGAAAACTGGATAGGCAGGGTGTGCAAGTTCGAAGAAAGCCCGAATCAGCCCGTCTGCTATATGCCGGGGAGGCATGGCCAAAGCATCCTCCAAGGACTCCAGCTCTGCGCCTGGTCCATGATGGAAGGTAGATCGATCTGCGACTGGGGCTGGAATCGGGTAGTGCACCTTGAAGCGTTCAGTCGAGCCACTGCGTTGGGTGTAGTCGACCTCGATGGTGTAGGTGAGGCATGCCGCGTCGGTAGTGGAATCCGATCCCTGGGGCTGAGGGTGTGGGGTACGATCAGCTTGATTGCCTGGCAGGCCGTCGAAGGCTTTCAATTCGAGTGAGTCATTCCTGGATGTGTTCGAGGGCGTGGGGGTCGTGTTATGGCTCGTATTCGCGTCTTCACTGGGAGACTCTTGCTCCTGCGATCGTTGGCCCCGACCGAGTTGTTTCTTTCTACGAGCATATCTACGCCAGTCAGCTTCAAGTCGAATAGACCGAAATTAAATCGAACGTACTTCCCCCTCTTCGACTCGATCAGCTCGCAAGGGGTGTTGCGTATGCGGCAATGCCAGCAAGGCTGCCCACTCCCAGCATCGCACTTGACGCGTCTGGCGTTGCACGATTTGCAGGCCAGTCTCGCACGGCCAGTAGACTTGGGAGGATCGCTATGCGGTGTTTTTGTGCGATCTGACATTGTGGCCTGACTGTGATCTGACTTGGTGGTTGCAGCATATAGCCGAGGGGATATCACTGACATTACAGAATGGGCCAGACGAGTGGGCCAGAGTCAGCCAGTAAGAATAGTTATCCTCCGCCGCAGACAAATCAGACAGACCAGAATTTGGCCTGGGCGAGGTGGGCCAGTGGACAGTGGGTGGGCCATGGTCGGTGCTCCGAGGATCGGCTCATGCTGTCTGTCTGTGACGCTGGCTGCCTGTCACAGCTACGAGCTGTTTCTGGCGCTTACTGCGGCTTCTCCTCATGCTGATGTCTGATCGCTGATGTCCTGCCCCGCCGTGATAATCCCCTGCTCTTGTTCTCTGGTTCTCTGGTTCTCTCTTAATCTTATCTGATCATCACCCAACCCTGGGCTTAAAACACTCCTCTATGCCTCGCTCGACAGCAGAAGTAAATCTGCTTTCCTGAGCTGCCAGCTGCCATGCCGCTGTCCGCTCAACATGGCCATAATGCTCTCCCTGGGGCTGGTCATGGCCACGATCGCTCCTTCTCTGCCTCCTCACTGCCCGACCTGAACCACAACCGCGACGGCGACGGCGACAGCGACGATGGCCATCCCAACGAAACCACCGGCCTTCTGCCTCGAGAAATGCCCGTCTTCGGTGACAAATCCCCTGGTGTCGCTCGCATCGAGATCATCAACTCCCACTTGACTCGCACGGACCGCATCTTCCTGTTCATCGGCGTGTTCCTGGTGGGCTATGCCTACGGTCTCGACAGCCAGGTTCGCTCGACATACCAGACCTATGCGACGTCGAGCTTCGGGAAGCACTCGCTGCTCGCGACCGTCAATGTGATTCGCAGTGTCATCGCGGCTGCTGGCCAGCCCGTTGCGGCGAGGATTGCTGACATCTTTGGCCGGTTCGAGTTGGTTGCCATATCGATCGTCTTCTATATCATCGGGACGGTCGTCGAGGCGTCTGCCAGCAACATCGAGACATTTGCTGCGGGTACCGTGCTCTACCAAGTGGGATATACCTGTATTGTCCTCCTGGTCGAGGTCATCATCGCCGATATCACGTCCATGCGGTCGCGAGTGTTCTTCAGCTACCTTCCGGCCCTTCCGTTCATCATCAACACCTGGATCAGTGGGAATATCACGTCGGCTGTCCTCCAGAAGATGTCCTGGCGATGGGGTATAGGGATGTGGTGTATTATCTACTTTTTTTGCTCTCTGCCTCTCCTCTTCTCCTTGTATCATGTCGGCCGCCGTGCAGAGAAGAGTGGCGAATTAGCAAATTATCCTACTCCACTACAGCTGCTAGGCATGCGCAAGTTTGGTATTGATGTCTTCCACCAGCTTGATGTGGTTGGTATTGTGCTGCTGGTCACCATGTTCGGCCTCATCCTGGCACCGCTCACTGTTGCTGGCGGCACCGTGTCGCAATGGCGCAGTGCTAAGATCATCGTCCCTCTAGCTATCGGCATCTTGTGCATTCCACTCTTCGTTCTCTGGGAGGTCAGAGGTGCAAAGCATCCCCTGACGCCGTTTTACCTTCTCAAAGACCGGGGCATTTGGAGTGCCCTGGTGATTCGCTGTCTCCTCAACTTCTCCTGGTACTTGCAGGCCGACTACATCTTTACTGTCCTGGTTGTTGCCTTTGATTTCTCTGTCGCGTCGGCCACCCGGATTCAATCGTTCTACTCTTTCTTTGGCCTGATTAGCGGAGTGATCACTGGCTTGATTATCTACCGTCTCCGAAGACTGAAATACTTCATCGTCTTCGGCACCTGCATGTTCATGGCAGCCTATGGGCTGGTTATACACTTCCGCGGTGGCTCCTCAGAGAGCTCGAAAACCGGAGTCATTGCTGCCCAGGTTCTTCTCGGCCTGGCTGGGGGATTCTTCGCCTATCCCACTCAGGCGTCCGTCCAAGCGGCCACGAAGCACGAGCATATGGCTGTCCTGACTGGTATATATCTCGGTTCGTTCAATGTTGGGAGTGCTCTGGGAACATGTGTTTCAGGCGCCATATGGACACAAACCCTTTACAAAACGTTGGCCGACAAGCTTTCATTCCAGCCAGATGATACTCTGGCTAAACGGGTGTATGGATCGCCGTTTGAAGTCATCCCTTCATACCCAGTCGGTACCCCGGAGAGAGACGCCATCATCTACAGCTACCGGCACGTCCAGCGCATTCTCTGCATCACTGGAATATGCATCGCTGCACCGATGATCCTATTCGCATTTATCCTGCGTAACCCGAAGTTGTCCAAACAGCAGAGCCAGCCTGAAGCCGAAGACAGGATTGATTAAACTTTTCTGAACCTGCTTGACTATCACGATGTTACGACTGTTGCATATCACGAAGCCATTGTTCTGTCGTTTGTTGTTTCTTCAGCTTATGCAACTGCGATCATGCTCGTTTAAAAGCGCACTTAGACGCGTTCTAGATAGACCATCCTAGGGAATACTTAGACTGTTACGTATATACTATCTTGCACTTTGCACCTTCACATCCTCTCCAGTCCAAACCGTCCCTTCCTTGTCCGCAGCGATCCTCCGTCTTCTCACAAGTAGGACGTCCTTCTCTACGTCTCTCGACAAATACCAGAGCATCTGCCCCGATCCCATGGCCCCAACCACACAAGCCACACAAACAATGAACGAAACGCGATACTCATCCGCTGCATACTTCCCCTGAAACACCTGCGGCGCAATGACACCCCCAACCTGCGCCACCGCCGTCTGCAGCGCAATCGCAAACGCCGTCCCCGTCGCCCCAACTAACCCAGCAGACCTCCACGCCCAGAACGGAATGAAGTACACATAGTAAAACGCCGTCCCCAGCACACAAGCGGCATACCGTCCACCAGCTGAAACAGGTATACAAAGGATAACAAAGAACAGCAGCGTAACGGCGTTCAAGATCTGGCAGAACAACGGCCGCGTTATCACGGCGTATCGCATGAACCGCGCTGCAATGATGATCCCCACGACCGTTGCAGCCGCGGGCGGGATATTGAGTAGCTGGTTCCGCGGAAGACTTGCAAACCCCAGTGATGTTGTGATAGTTGGCAGTTGCCAGCTAAGTCCGTACCCGGCGATGTTAAGCAGGAACTGACACGCGGTGAAAAAGTATATCTTTGGATCGCGAAGTGCGTTTAGTACCTCCCGCATTGAAAAGTCCGGATCTGCAGCTCGGGGCGCATTTTCGCTTAGTCGTTGTTCGAGATACTCCTGTTCGTCCGGGGTAAGCCATTTCGAGGACGTGGGCGACTTGGGATAATCCGGTAGGAGGAAGTATATAGCCGGACAGAAGAGGACTGTAACTAAACCCTCGAGAAGAAATACCCAGCGCCAGGCACTCAGCCCGCGGATTCCGTCCATGTATGAGATGCCGTAGACGAGGAGGGAACCGATAATCCCCGAGCAGTTCTGGAACGCGAACATCCACATGATGGGTCTGCTGTATTCGTCGCTGCGGTACCAGGCGCACATTTGGGCAGCGAGACCGGGGAAGAAGCCTGCTTCGAGGGCGCCGAGGAGGAAGCGGAGCGCGTAGAAGGAGGCTTTGTTTTGGATGGCGGCGTGGCAGGCGACGATGATCCCCCAGGTTAGGAAGATGCGCGTCATCCATTTGTGGGGGGTTAGGCGTTTGAGGAGCAGGTTGCTGGGGACTTCGAAGAGGACGAGACCGATCTGGGCTGTTAGTAAGGTTTGTATATCAGAATGGATGGGGGGCGTACGTAGTAGATGGTTTGGGTCCAGTTGTAGTCGTTGGTGGACATGTGTAGCTCAGTCATGATGTTACTAGGCTCTCCAACCTGCAGGACCTTGACGGATGCCGCATTGGTGAAGTCGATCTGCTTGAGGAGGTACATGATGCCCATAAGGAGCAGGACGCGGCGGTCCACCTTTCCCATGATCCGCCGGTCATCTTCGGCCGTGAACTGTGAGAGAAACTGGGCTTTGTCGGACTTCTTGGGTGTAACTGCAGCTGACGGGCTCTTCTGCTCGATGTCCATACTGAATAGCTGTCATGGCTGTTAACAAGATTGGATACCCCAAGGATATATATGGCCGAGTGATTGCGTCAACGCCAGGATGATGTCGCCTTTACAGCCACCGCACTATAGAAGGATCCGACATTCTGGAAACTCATCGCTATGGCCTGCAGAATTGGAGTAGTTGGAGTATAGCGGTAAACACGAGTCAGGATGGAGCATCATAAGCTGCTATAATGACGCCTTCGTCAGGTTTCTCCGAGCACGACATCTACTATAAAGATGGGCCATCATACTTGTTATTAACCACCCGAAAGCTTCTGACTCTTACCACCGATATACCAATTCACACAATGGCACAAAACGAACCCAAAAAACGTATCTTCCTCAATGCCTTTGATATGTTCACCGTCGGCCATATGTCCTTCGGGCAATGGCGCAACCCCAAGGACCGCTCAGCAACCAAGCGCCGCGATCTCTCCTACTGGACCGACGTGGCAAAGATCCTCGAGCGCGGCGACTTCAATGCCATCTTTCTTGCCGATACCAATGGCTGGTGCGACGTCTACAAGGGCAGCGCGGAGCCATGCGTGCGTAATGCCATCCAGTACCCCATGGGCGACCCGGCTGTTCCCCTGACGGCGATGGCGGCTGTAACAAAGAATCTAGGCTTCGCTATTACGGCGTCGACGTCGTTTGAAAAGCCTTATGTTTTGGCGAAGCGGTTCTCGACTCTGGACCATCTTACGGGCGGGAGGTTTGGCTGGAATGTTGTTACGTCGTGGAAGGCGTCGGGGTTTGAGGCGGTATTACACTTATATCCCTATTTATTTTGAATTGTGCTGCAGACTGACGGTGTAGATTGGGATTGACCCGGTACCGCATGATAAACGATATGAGATTGCGGATGAGTATCTGCGTGTGCTGTATAAGTAAGTTGAGTAGGGGTCTGAGTTGCGAACGGTCTAACAATAGCAGGCTCTGGGAAGGATCATGGGCCGATGACGCCCTGGTAGAGGATCGAGAGAACGGTATATACGCTGACTTCGATCGAGTACGCGTTATCCAGCACGAGGGTGAGCACTTCAAGCTCCGTGCTCCTCATATATTAGATCCAAGCCCACAGCGCACCCCGTTCATCTTCCAGGCGGGTTCATCGCTGTAAGTGCTGCCCCAATTCGAACCAGCCTACGGCGTCTAACTGTTCCCAGAGCAGGACTCCACTTCGGAGCTACGCACGCAGAAGGAATCTTCGTCGTCGGCTTAACCCCAGAAACAATCGCACCCCGCGTCAAGAGGATACGGGATCAAGTGGCCGAAGTAGGCCGCGACCCGAACTCTGTCAAAGTGTTCGCTTCTCTAACGCCAGTCCTGGGTCGAACAACTGAAGAAGCCCAGGAGAAGTACCGTGAAGCCCTACAGTACGCGAGTGAAGAGGGTGGACTGGTCTACTGGTGCGCCAACACGGGAATTGATTTATCAAAGTTGGACCTTGATTCCGAGGTCACTCCGCAGATGGGTGATCAGGCCTCAAATGTCCAGCTTCAGTCGCTGCTTCAGAATCTTGCTTTCCCGGGTGAGGGCTCGCCTGTATGGACACCAAGGAGTATCGGCAAGACGGTTGCTCTGGGAGCCTCAGGGCCGACGCCTGTTGGAACGGCGAAGGAGGTTGCAGATGAGATGGAGAGGTGGGTGAGGGTTGCCGATATAGACGGGTTTAATATAGGGCATATCACTGTTCCAGGGACATGGGAGGATGTGGTGGATTTGCTTGTGCCTGTTCTTAGAGAAAGGGGATTGTATGCGCCAAAGGGGGAATCAGGTACCATGCGAGAGCGGATCTATGGCAGTGGAAAGTCAAGATTACCTGCTGAACATGTTGGATCACGGTATAAGTATGAGAATTATCAGGAGGATGTGCAGTATTGATCTATGCGGCTACACCTGCAGCCTGTCACTCACCCAGCCAGAATAATAATATTAACTAATACTTTAAATATAGTCAGCTTGAGGTGCAAACACCGGACCTCCTTATTGGTTGGCTGATCGGCCAAATGCAAACAACGCAAACCGATCAAACCGATTAAGCTTTGGGTTTTCCCGCTTCTGTGGTAGTATATATACTGCAGGATGTCTGGTGGCAGAGCAGCGGAACAATCAAGCTAAACCCGCCAGCTCTGCATTAACAAAGCCATAATCATGTCTGTGTATTTTGAAACTGCCCGCGACACCACTCTGCACATTCGCATTACACAACCACACACCAGCACCACAAAACCTCTCCTTGTCTTCCTCCACTACTGGGGCGGCTCCTCTGCAACATGGCACAAATTGACCTCGACCGAGTCCCCATCTTCTCTGTCTTCACAGTATCCAACAGTTGCTGTCGACCTACGAGGCTGGGGCTCATCCACTGGCCCGTCAGATGATACAGGATGTCCGTATGCGGTTGTCAAAATGGCCGCTGATGTAGCCTCAGTGCTCTCACAGCTGCAGGGCGACGCAGAGTACCGAGGCCTTTTCACCCACGGCTTCGTCCTTGTTGGTCATTCAATGGGCGGCAAGGTCGCGATGGCCAGTTTGTCCACTCTGCCTACCAACCGGCTGGAATTGTTGAAGGGTTTCGTACTCGTTGCGCCCGCGCCGCCGACCACACTTGTTCTCCCGCCCGATATGAAAGAGCAGCAGAAGATCGCGTATGAGTCGGCGGATTCTGTCCGGTGGACGGTCACGAATGTCCTTGCTGGGGTCCGGAATCTGGACCATGATGACGTGGAGCTCATAGTGCGCGATAGCTTAAGCGGGACTCGCCTGGCGAAGGAAGCTTGGCCGGCGTATGGGATGGAGCAGGACATTAGCCACGATGTGAAGGTAGCCCTTGGCCCTCTGGCAAAAAGAATCAAGGTCCGCATTCTCACTGGAGGGCTCGATGTCGTTGAGCCCAGGGAAAGAGTTCAAACCCAAGTTTGCCGGTTTCTGGAGGATGCTGGGGTTCGGGTTTCGTTTAGGGTTGTTCCAGGTCTAAGGCATCTAATTCCTCTTGAAGCCCCGGAGGCAATCATGGAAGAAATTTTCCATTTCTAGATATATCGTTCTATCTACTAGGTGCCAACCCTCCTCTACCAAGTACCAATCTACTACACAAGTAGACAGTCTAGTTCAAGCATACTCAGTCACTGCCTTCTAACACAGCCTCGATAAGAACGGGACATGGAGAGTGCTGCAGTGGAGCACACTGCTGTCCGTCTTCAGAATGCGGGTTCCCCATGTGGTGAGTACAGTCCCTCGTCGCCGTGGGTCATGGTATCGACATCCCAATAAAAAATGCTGGCTCATCTATATCACGATTTCGATAGCTACAGATGTCAGACTCACACTTCGCACCTTTGAAGTAAGTGATATTACCTCAGTATACCAACCCCTCCTGGTGAGAGCATCATCGGCAGCGGTGCGTCAAGAGGGTATTTTAGCCATCTTTTAACGAAAGCACGCAGAATAAGGCCATGTGCGACCTGAGTGTAATTGTCAATTATTGCAAGAAGAGTAGTGTCGAGACCTACCAAGACCACATCAACTGGCTTGGAGCCATCCATATGGGGTTTTTGAATTGCACGGATCTGCTGAATCAATCTATCCAGTCTCTCTACTACCATATCCGCAGACCTGTAAAAGCAATCAGCCGGTATCAATACTTGAGTCCCGGAAGGTACAGACTCTCCACCCTCGCACCCATCTCTCCAAATATGCCAATCCCTACTTTCATCTAGTCCCCTTTCCCTCCTCAAGGACCTGATTTCACTCGCTCGCAGGCCTTCATAGATTCCATAATCCCATTCCGCTATATCTTCTGTGAGAGTTACTTTTTCAGCGCCCAGGCCAGAGTCAGAACCGCCAGCGCTGAAAAGAAGCTGAAATGTCTGCTGTGTCCGCTTCCGCAGACTAACCCAGACTTTTGCAATCCGGACTTGGTCGATCAATTTCCCAGGCCCAACAAGCTGGCGAGCTGTGCCAGTAACTTGTTGTATACCGTCAGCGGTGAGATCGAGCTCCGTGATTCCGGTGTATCGACCATTTTTGGTCCATTCGGTTTCTCCTGGCTCTTTTCCAGACTATGCTCCGCGTATTAAGTCAGGGACATTACTTACCGTGGCGAGCAATGAAAACGCGAGGTGTTGCCGCGTCTAGATCGGACATTTTCAGGTGATCACAGACTTCAGGTGCAGGTATTTCTATGCTCTCCTTGTTAGGATTGAGAATGGCAGCTACGGTGTTGTGGGTAAATGATGCGGGGTTGGGTGGATTATCTGGCAGCAAAATTCTTAGTATTCTTAACGCATATGGTGAGCTACAACTAGTCAATATACAAGCTTTAAACCCGACCATACACACATTTGCCCTATGCTTAGGACTATACAGATAGTCAAACAAAGTCCACTGATCTTGCCAGCGCATCCAACACAGCATTCACTTGAGGCCCAGAATAGGCCACCAAGCGCATCTTCCGCTCCACGTCACGACCCATATGAGTAACGTTGACCTTGGGCTTCTCCGACTCGTCCATGTTCAGATTGTCAAAAAGTCGTGGGTAATGAACAGCCCAAAGCCTCTGTATACCTGTGTGTGGGCGAGACAACCATGCTCCAAAATCGATTTGCTCCAAAGGAAATCCTGTTCTCAGAGTTTGAAAAAATATTTCCAGGTCAGAAAGAGTGGCATCCGTTGCCAGCAGCCCGATATGAAGAACTCGAAGCGTCTGCTGGCATTTGTGCAGCAACGCTGTGAGATCTGCAAATGATGAACTGGCACGACTCAATCGGAGCTCTTGTAGTTGGGGCCATACAAGGCTCTCCGTGGTTGCCAGGCGCCGCATGAAAATAAACGTATTACGATCAGTACCAAGCGACATATTCAACTTTATCACGTTGCGAGCAAGTAGAATCAATTCTGTCGCCCAGTCAAGGATAATCTCGGCGTCAGGCATAAAGCCCAAAGTCAGTTCCTCGATATGTGCCCATCTTTCAACAAACCCAGGCTTTTTGAAGTAATCCAATTGGAACCGTCTGGGATCGAGATAGCTGCGGCCTGACAGGTTCGCTGAAAATGAAGCAACTGATAGTCTAGTCTCGGCAACAATATCCAATATAACTTGAGCTGCATCGGTAGCGCCGGTAATGCCTTCAAGCGCAACGTGGTCTGGAGTAGAGATGGAGCAGCACTCGAATGATCTGCAGTTGGTGAGCCGAGAGAGAATCGGCCGTAGCAGCTTCACGGCAGGCTGCTCTTGCAGGTCGATGAGATGACCGGACGAATGGCGATTCCAGTCCAGCCCTTGTCCAAGGATATCGCCATTCCCAGCAAACCCTTTGAAGGTCAAGCGATGGACGTAACGAGATAGTTGCGGGTTGTTCGAGAGAATGTTCAGTTTCGTCAGACTCGCGTGGGATAGATCTGTTTGGGTGTTTCGAAGCGAGTTCCACCAAAATACATCATGCGTGTTGTTATAGAGAGTCCTGCATGTCATTCGCAGTTTGCACAGGTCGGTAGCCTCCAGGAAAGATGCCACTGCCTCGACCAATTCTGGCAGCAAGCCTTGTAATGAGGCAGGGGTGGTGTTCGACGAATTACTGACCGAGTATTCCCTGCCCTTCGGTGTCATTTTGCTTATTTCCTTTATCGCGTGTTTTGCGTGCTATTCATTTCATCTGCTGATGAAAAGAGAACAGATTGCAGGTATGAAAACACAGGGAGGATTACGTGGGCAAATTTACTAGTCAGCAACTTTATCAATCTGCCGGATAAGCTTGAAATGCGAGAATTATGAGATTATTAAATATCAGGTCGAGTCAGCCTTGTCTCCGTGTTCAGCAAGAACATGCTTTGGAATAACCACGCCGTCCTCGCCATTGAAATACTCTGTATCTTTAATATGAAACGCCGCAATAAACGCAAATATCAGCACGCCACTCGTATAAAACGCAAAAATCACAGCCGCCTCTTTCATATACGGCACTTTGATCGAGTCGACCCCGAAACATATCGCCTCTCCAGCGCCGAGGAAACCGCGGAAAACGCCCTAATAGTTGTTAATTACTTAAAGATGACAGTTGAATAGGTTTTGGCGTACTGCATAATTAGCCGACTTGGTCGGTGAATTCGTCAAGGCCCCAAGGAAATACAAGACGATATACTGCCACAACGACCCCGTCACCCAGTTCAGCACGAACAGGGCCAGGATCGGCCAAAACTCCGGCTCGGTCCAGTCGAGCCCTACCGCTGGAGGGGCGTAGCGGTCGTAGTTTCGCACTCGGATGATTTCCCATACCCAGGCGGCGATGAGGGGGATACCGACCATGCCCAGGCCTAGGAAGGCCCGCGTCCGGCGGTTCCAGTTCTTGTTGTCGAGGACTTTCTGCAGCAGGATGCCGCAGGGGACTTGGATTACCACTGCGACGAAGGATAGCAGGCAGCGAGTGCGCAGGTTGTTGCGGTAGGCATTCACTGACCCGCCGTAGACGAGGAAGCACTCTGCTGGGAGGAAGGCGGGGATCTACATTGTCAGTATACGTGCTCATAGGAAACTTGGGTACTGACCATGACGAGCAATTTCCAGTCTTTGAATATCTCCAAGTTTGCCTTGAGCTCGTCGACGAAGCCGCGTGGTTTGAGGGTGGCTACTTGTGTGCCGTCGTCACGGATGACTCGAGAAGCAGGCATTAATAGAAAAGCAGCGCATGCTCCGACGCCCATCATCACCATGAAGACGATGTATACAGCGGACGGAACCCCGGTAGCTTCATTCTATACTCTAGTTAGCCCGGAGTACGCCCGGAGTACCTGGAGATAGTAAACGACTTACCGAGCTCCTATTGATCAACAACGGGATGATACCCCCGATAATAGATCCCACAGCCTGCAAATTAACCGACATGGTAATGTACATCCCCCGGTCCTGCTCCTCGGAGTAGGACATTGCAATGGACCCCATAGTGACGAATATAAGACCAGCCGATATCCCAATTGCGACGCCCGCAAAGATCGGAAAGCCGCTTTTCCCCGTATGGTCGAAGTACATCAGACTGCCGACGTAGATGATGTACCCGATCACGCCCAGACATGCTGTGATGGCGGGCCCGACGGTGTTGAGGACTGTACCGCCGAATGAGGCGGAGAAGAACCAGACCGTGCAGAGGGTAGCGTTGACGACTTGGACTGTTTGCGCGGAGTTGGGCTTGCCTCCCCCTGCGCCGAGGAGGTTCAGTGAGACGTACAGACCGGCTGTTACGCCGACGAGACTGCCTATGAGGACGCTGGTATATGTCAGTAACTCGGTCGGAGCAGGGCTAGAGGATGATACTTTTGCCAGTAGGGAGAGTTGAGTCGCAACTCCGGTAGGAAGGGGAGCTTGACGCCCCGTTCGTAATAACGGGCCATTTTATGTCCGTTCACGTTGTATTGGTTTTATGAAGCCATGGAAGGTCACTTTGTAGGTGATATCGCGACCGACATATATATTGGGGTACGAAGATAGACCGCGCCCCTACTCGTCAGGGAACACTTCCCGCGTGCTAAAGTTGGTAGTCAATTTAGGTCAGTTCCCTGATAAGATACACGGGAAATGCGCTGATCTCCGGCTTTTTCAGTTGCTATCTAGCTATCATTTGGAGGGTATTGCGCGTATCTCCGATGGTTGGCCTGTGCTGGGCCCGCTATCTGCGCTCATCGCCGAATATTCATGCGGGGTACGGAGTATGGGGAACCTTCATAGCCGGCCTGATCAATTCGAGTGATCGTCGAAAGTTTCAGCTTGAAGCTGAGTGGTCTCGTCTTTTGAATTCTTTCCATGTCGTGGGCTGATTCTGAGCCATATTATCAACAGTTGTACTTATATTTGCATCCAAGTATATACATACCTGCAGGTTTAGTGAATTCTAACTACAAAGCATCACTTCGACGCATAGAATTCCAGGGATCGCTTCAATGCACCCGCACTGGGCCATGTTCGTGAGCACTGCTCTAGGAATACGAGGCAACGTCCGTAAGCCTGGATAGCAGGGCCAGGCCCCTTCGAGACGGTGGAGATGACCACACCAGCCCGATATGCCCATTGCGGACTGAGGAAGGTCCGTACATAATGCGGCTGACCATAAATTTCGAGAAGACGCACCGCGGCTTCGTAGTTGTTTGGGGAGAGGAGGAGCCGCGTTTCATATGCAGTGGCAAGAACATTGGTACTCCGGTCAATGGTAATTTCCTCGAGGTATTTGATATGACCAGACAGTTCTTCGGACAAGGAGGCTACAGCTTCCTCGTCATCTGGGTTGGAACGAAAGCGGTATTGCATTCGATACAAGTCACAGAGCGTGTCTTGTATAGAAGTATCCGACCGATACTCAAGACGCTGTATTCTAATTAGCACATTCTGGACAATAGATACAGAGAATCAATTACCGGTTCTGGCAATAGTGCCGGCCTATCCAATGTCGTAGCAACCTGGTTCTCAATGCAATATGTTACCCTGTAAAGCTGCTGTATTCTACCGTCGTCGCTCCTAGCCTGTTTATCGCTGGCACTGAGTTCCATTGTGACCCTGACCGCGAGCCCAATGAGCTGTCCGCAATTTCCCTGCTGTGGGCTGAATAGACTATGCAACGCGGCTAGTATAACTGCCTGCAGCGTGGGAATACTAATGTCGGTAGCAGCCTTGTCAAATAGAACCAAGGCTCGCGCGTGGCATTCGTCAGCTAATACACGATAGGACCGTTGATAATCTGCACCGATATTATCCAGTACAAAATAACTGGCTATTGAGTGGACCAGCTGTAGCGTGAAGAGCTGTCGGGCGTCGAGCGAATCGAGGTCGCGATCGATGAGCCAGCTAGGTGAAAGAAATGGCAGAAATTCATCGATTACGGGATACATCGGCTGGATGTTGTCCATGTAGGTCATCATGAGATAGCTATGGACATCCTGATTGATCTCACTATTCAACTTCTCCTCGACTTCTAGCGGAGGCGGGGCCAAGGTTGTAGTCTCTGCAGTGTCATTCACGACAGACAAGGGCCACGATAAACAGGATTGGTTCCCAATATATCGACTTGTATGTAACCCAGATCTTGGGATGCGCCCAGAATGCGGAGATAAACGTCCCTCGTCAGAAGCTTCCTGGCCTATGCGGGCAGCCAGTTCGCTGCGTTTCTCCTTCAATCGGGACATGAGTGTCGCGACGTATCTATCAAGGCTTCAATCAGATGATGATCTCTTCATTCACTTACTGACTCACGCTCGCGGTTGGTTCTGTTGCAGGACATGGTCGAAGAAGACACACTCCGCGCCCGCTTTGGAGCAGTTCTGACACGATGGTAGCTGTGTATCACATCGGCGGCGGTTTAGTCTGCATCGGCAGCATGCAGGGAGTGAGCTTAACAGCTCGTCCAGATCTTGTGATTGCACCATTGTTGTATTCATGGCAAAGCACTGTACGTTGAGTTGGAGAAGACGAGAATGTCGGAAGAAGCCGGCTACACGTGATACAGCCCAGTATATGAGAATGGTATATAAATTTAATGAATTATATGTTGATGCTAATCTACTCCAAGCTGAACCCAAACTCAGCAGTCCAGTCCATGGGCACAGTAAACAAGGCATCGGCCGACTGATCCCATATCCCCGGGGCAAACAGTGGCTCGAAGGTGGCATTGTCCAGCTGCCATGCAGAACTGAGCGTCGGATGAGCTTCCAACACGTCGTCGTATAGAGCATCTTGAGGTACGTTCCTCGCCTTCTGCACGGTATAGTCAATATATTCCCGCTTCACCGGTGCGACGAGTCGCTCGAATTCCTCGAGACACCGGGATGCACCGGGCCACCGCTCGGCAATGGTTGCAAAGAGTCGTGAGAAACACGCAATGAAGCCTTCAACATCGTCTAAAGTGTATGAAGCCGCGATGGTCTCTTTGCACCGCTGCAGTGACCGCATGAATACAATCCCAGCTGAGAATGTGTGGTGGCATGGATGGAAGACGTATTTGCTGTTCCCGAATCCCAGATTGGAATATTGCTGCCAGTAGCCTTCTGCGACGCCCACACCAGCGAGGAATGCTTTCATTAGATGTCTAGAGGTTGGCTCGGGGATACGTGGACTGGGGCGAAAGAGGGTAACTATGATGTAGTTGCGGGCGATATCAGCGTATAGGGACATCTCTTCCCATTGGGAGACCATGCTGGGATCAGTATTCAGTGAGGCAGACCAGTGGATCTCTTGGTGCCAGTGGTTTATTCTCGACTCGATCTCGTCCATCCACGCTTCGAGAGGTGTAGATCCTGGGTCCCCAGATGGAAAAAGAACAGAGATGATTTCCGCCTCGATCAGACGATATCGCCAAATCCATCGACAGCAGAATTTGGTTACTGGTCCATCCAAGTCAATTCCAGACGCTGATATAGAACTGTCGTCTACTTTGGTTGGAAACGGCACATTGATCTCTGTACTGAAGAGCAGAGAAGGTCGCAATAGCGCCGCGGAAATGGCTATTTCCATCTCGTATGTGCACCAGAAGACTCTTCGCCGGATATCCCTTGTCAGGGGGTCGAGACCTTGGCCAGGGTTTTCACGATGGAGACCCAAGTCAATGCATGCCTGTGTTGCGAATCCAGACAGGAGCCATAGGTTCGCAGCGGATGGGTCCAAATAGGTATACTGCACGAGTAGCAAAAGAGACTGCAGTCCAGCAATATCGTTCGTGTAGACCGGTCGGATCTGTTGCATCGCTTCTTTGAAAAGAGCCCTCGCAATGGAGTTTGCCCGGACCTGTTGTGTTCGTGCAGCAGTGGTCAGAGATATAGCCATGATGAGGCTGACAACATAGATCTCGCGCGATGTTGGCAAGGATTGAGATGCTGGATGGAAGATGGCATTGAAGTACGCCACCAGGTCGGCGGAATAGAAGATGGGATAGATGGGAACGACCCTGGTCATATAGTTATGGAACAGAAAGTCCGCTACCGATGGGGGAATCGTCAGCAACGCACTCGAGGGCTGGCAATTCGGGTCATGATCAAACTCGGATTCAACATTGCTGTCGGTGGAATCGGCTATGTCTGTAGTAGATGGCAGCCGTGTCCCTGCAACAGCGCATGGGACCAGAGGAACCTCGGACATAAGACCCAAGAAGGATGGAGTCATGTCCTCGATGACTTTCTCTGCCAGTTCCGTATTGCACTGGCCATTCCTCGCTGTCTCTTCGCAGAGGGCCTCCGTTTTGGCGAGCTCTTCTTCCAGGAACAGGACTATTGACCGGGGAACTGTTCTCTCGCTGGAAGCCCCTGGTGCTACACAGGGAGTGCCAGCTTCGGTGCATTTTAAGCAACTGGGGGTGGCCCCATCACACTAAGATGTTATTCCAGCTCGTGGATGTGGTGGTGGCACTTACCATGACCTTTCGCGCACGACATCGCGCACAAGCCACTACTCGCCGTCGCACTCGTGGCATCGTATTCATAGATATACTTGACGTAATAGGACTGAAGACTTGAAATGAGTAGTTAATGTCTTATCATCGATGCTCAGTACCCCGCGTTCCAAAGTTCTCCAACTCCACCCACAGTACTACGCTCTGTCGAATGTCATTGAATCAATCCATTGTGGTTATAAATATAAATTCAATATTCATTATCTATATCAAGCTTGGCCAGAACTTAGTCCCCCGTCCACCACAATATCCGCCCCCGTGGTATATGCAGCAGCATCCGTCAGCAAGCACGCCACAATGCCTTTCAGATCTCCCCTCGTCCCCACCCGCTGCAGTGGAGGCGTGCTATTAAACGCTTTCCACAGATTAGGATCTTTCCGTGTCGCATCCAGGATCATTTCGGTGGCAATAAATCCGGGCGAGACAGAGTTGACTCGGATCCCGAATTGGGCCAGTTCCACGGCCAGCGATCGAGTTAGAGATATTATTGCCCCCTTTGAAGCAGAATAAACTGCCATATTTCGAGATGGTGTAGCTCCGTGTGCAGCTGTCGACCCAAGCATCACTATACTTCCCTGGTTCTGCTTGCGGATGTATTGGGCGGCCAACTGTGCACAGAGGATGCTTCCCATGACCTGCAGAGTAAGTATCATTATTCAGGTAATGAAGACTATCACGTACATTAACATTCAAGACCTTCATGCTTTCCTCCCATGCATGGTCGAGAAACGGTTTGTCTATAACGATTCCTGCAGCAGTGACGCTGGAGATGTCAGTCTCATAGTGGTACATATCTGCCATTCATACCAGTTATCAATACGGCCAAAGTCATCGTTGATTCTCTCAAACACTGTCGTCAGATCGTCAGGCTTGGTCACGTCGGTCCTCAAAGCTAGTTAGCGAAAGCATATACTTCATCTGGGGACCATACCAGTAGTACTTCACTCGCACACCCAAACCCTCCCAGCTCTTGAAATCCTCACTTGGCTCGAGAATGTCGAGAATTGCAACATCGCTGCCCAATTCCGCTGCTCCCCTGGCGAGACCAAGGCCAATACCTCTTGCGGCACCTATACTGTTATTTAATCTTTCAAAGGATAGAATGTTTCAAAGATGCAACGTACCTGTGACGACAGTAACCTTCCCCTTCAGGGACATCAAATCCAGCACACTCTTCGCTTTATACTCCTCCGGATCGGAAATTGATTCAAGGCGAGTGAATTCGTTCATGTTGATAAATTAAATAGCTTTCTTTCTGGGCTGAGTTGGTGTCGATAGGCGTATCTTATGTTACAACAGTATCTCAAATGTCCCCTGGAATCTGGAACTGTGCCATGATCAGAGCTTACAAGATTTTCCCCGCACTCTACGAGACTGTTTTACTTATCTCGGCTGCTTCATGTCTGTGCGCGCATCTCCGTCGGTTATCTGCCGATCACGGAGTTGAGCGCGAGGCCAGCTGGATTGGTGGCCAATGCGTAGTTTCTCCATCTGAACGGAGAGACTCTCGGCAGATCAATGCGCCTCTATTGAAGGTTGACTCTAACTGGTCTCAAGCCGATTATAGAGGTCTAGAAACAGTATACGGAGTGGTATTCCAATCAAGTACATTTGTATACTATTGTCAAACCTGTTAAAGCTATACTAAAATGACAGGTTTAATTTGACAGCCTTAGTATCGCCTGCAATCGGTCTTCCCTCTCTGACAACCGCCTTCTTCTTCTCAAGATCCATCGTGATGTTAAACAAAGTCGCGAAATCACTTGCGCCCTCTTGAACCCGACTGATCGAGCACGGATAGTTGGTTTCATCTTCAAACAGACCACCAAAAGCTTCCCACGACATCTCTTTCGTCTGGAGAACATTCCTTCCCATCGTCTCTGTTCGAAGCGGGGAGTCCTCCAGCCATTTGGGCTCATCAACATTTGGATGATGCAGAATCAGGTGGTTGGAATGGGCAATAAAGCCATGCTCGTTCAACGGCAGTCTGGCAAACGTTGTAGAGGTAAACTCCAACCCGATAGCCGTTGTCGCATCACCAACGAGAATATACGCTGAGCTGGCCATACCGGTTTGCTCTAGCGAGTTTGCTGCTGCTTCAGCAGAGCTGCTTTCCAGGGCAAGTCGCAGCCCTAGATGGGAAGGGAGGCCGTTTCTATTAAGGCCCCTGGCCCGGATTGCGTTGAAGCAAACACCGACTCCCTGCGAGTTGAATCCTATCTTGCCAATAATGCCTGCCTCTGTGACCATGTGGATCGAGGGTAGTCCCTCTTGCACGATCGTGAGCTGGACAAGGTTGGACATCTGATCCTCCATCCACTGTTGATATCAGCATGGCTCAGTTTATCGACGGTTGTAATACTTACATCCCAGTTCTGGCCGATATATGCATATCCATCCCCTCGACAGTACAGGCTGGTACACCCGTCGCTAAACCGTCCAAAGACGATCTCGGATCGCACATTCAGCGCAATGATGTCGAGGATATCACGACCAGCTCCTTCGGCGACACCTGTATCTCTTGTTATTTATATCTCAAGGATGGATAGTACACTGTGCTTTCTACCTTTCAGCTCCTCATAATAGCGCGGCCATTTTTCTAGGATGAGTTGGGCGAATTCGCTGGCCTGCGCTTGTACCTTTGGCCAATCTAGTCCGCTTTTCTGCACGAATAACCCTGCGTAGAAGGCAATTCCGCGGGCGATTTCTTCTTTTGATACTTGGCCGTGTGTGTACCCGATCTTGTAAATTAGCTTCGTGATTGGTTATGGTGGTGTATGGAAGTACCTCGTATGGAGTGCCGGAGCACACGATTTGCTTCATTGTCGCAGAGTCTAGTTGATTATACTGAGTGGGCTGAAACTGCGCAATGAAACACCTGGATATTAGGTTTATGTACAAAAAGCACTGGGGGCATGCTATTGCTTCATCATAACCCATGACTGCCGACTCGGAGATACGCGCAGTATCAGCGGACATCAGCGACAGCATTACCAAGTCTGATTGGAGACAGAGACGACCACTCCGATGCTCTCCTATCTCCCTCCCCACTGCTGCTGGTCAATAAACGTTCTCCGCGTCGACTGATTCGTCCAGGGGTTGCCTGTGAAGCCCGGCGATGGACGCATCAGTTGGAGGTCGCATGCGGGGAACCTTGACAATATGCGAGCATTCATACACTATTCAGGCTGACTCGGCCAATCAATAAATAATGGGCAAAGCCTCGAAGATTGAAAGTGATCACATTCATTCAAAGCTCCTTCTGTTTCTGAGTCTCCAAGTGACGAGATCTTCTGCCACCAATTCGAAGACTAACCCTATCTGTGGGCAAAATGGTAAAACGAGTCCTGGTTGGCTATAGCATTGATGTCGATGCCGTGAGCGGTTGGTATGTATTCAAACTTTTGCAATGAACATGAAATGCCATGCTGACTGCAGACAAGGATCAACACCTGCTCAGGTGCACCGGCTGGACCAACCGATGTCTCTCGAGGGATCTTTGGCGCAACGGTTGGAATTGATCGCATCCTGAAATTGCTAGACAAGTACGATATCAAAGCGACGTGGTTCGTCCCAGGACACTCAGTGGAATCGTTTCCGAGCCAGATGAAGAAAGTCCGGGACGGTGGACATGAGATGTTTGTGACAGTTGTTACTATTGTTGTATAGACGGCGGCTAATATTGTAGTGGTTTACATGGATACTGCCACGAGTTTGTCGCTACCCTGGGCGAGCAGCAGCAGCGTGATGTGATGGGGAAGTCAATTGACGTCCTTACGAAATTCACTGGCAAGAAGCCCAGAGGGTGGACTGCGCCTGCATGGGACACTTCGAAGCAGACAATCAAAGTTCTCGAGGAGTTTGGCATCGTGAGTATCTGCTAGAGTGACGATATCGATCACTAACAGAGCCAGGAATACGACCATTCCTTCATGCACCACGACTGCCAGCCCTACTATGTCCCCAACGGCGAAGAAAGCTGGAAAGAAACAGACGTCAAAAACGAAGCCTCGACCTGGATGGAGCCCATGTCCAAGATAACTCCCAGTAAAGTGGTTGAGATCCCAGCAAACTGGCACCTGGACGACTGGCCTCCTTTTGTTGTCAGCTTCAAGGCACATACTGCCCAGGGGTATGTAAGTCCGGATGTTATTGAGAATCTTTGGAAGAAACAGTTTGATTACTGCTACCGCGAGTATGATACGTTCATCTTCCCCATGACTATCCATCCACAGGTTAGCGGCAAGCCGCAGGTTATCCTGATGCATGAGAATATCATCGAGTATATCAACTCGCATGAGGGTGTGGAATGGGTGACGATGGAGCATATGGTGGATGAATTCAAGAATGGGAAGATCCCTGGGGCTGTTGTGGAAGGGGGAGTTTAACAGGCAGTTAGCTTTCTCATTCAACTATATTTAGTTATACAAATGTCTCATTCCAGTTTCACTTCGGCTTCTCTAAAGTAGAGCCATTTTGAACAATCCCCCTAGTCCAGCGGTTCAGGAGGCATGGTACACCTTCAGGAAAGCTTGAATGGTCTATCCACATCAGAAGCACAGGGCCATGCGTCTCAGAGCTTAGCTTGCTAGCCTACCATGGTGGAGGGAATCTGGAGCTATTACTTCAGTTCTTTGTTACATGCATCTATGGTCTTTTTTTTAAGGTCTAGACTACATCTGATGTGACTGAGTGAGACATTGCCATCACTATCAGTTTACTATGATCCGGTAAGTCGTTTCGAACACTTCTCGAGATCTTGAACGTTGATTGTTGGTGTGGTTGTATCACTGACTGGCCCGATTGTGCTGCATGTGCGCCCTGACTAGATGCCCAGCAGCCAGGGCAGCGCAGAGTGATAACTCAGCTGCCAATGTCCCTGCGGCGATGACTCGCGCCAGCCGACGAGCATTCTCTCCAGGATTGTTAGTATTGGCGCCACGAACACCGAGAATGTCAAGCATCGCGCGCTGAGGCCCTAATGTAGTCCCGCCGCCTATGGTGCCGACTTCAATGGATGGCATCGAGACAGATATTTGCAGAGAGCCGCGGACGCTATCCAGTCAATAATAAGTCTAGCTGAAGTGGTTTGTAACTTACTTCTTCATAATGGTGATACAGTTGGCGCTCTCAACTACCTGCGCCGGATCCTGGCCTGTCGCGATGTACATCGCAGCAACAATGTTAGCTGCATGGGAGTTAAACCCCCCGATCGAGCCAGCCATGGCTGATCCGATTAAGTTCTTGTCTGTGTTAAGCGCGACCAGAGAGTCAACGTCTGTCTTGAGGACAGTCTTCACAATCTCCGGTGGAATCGTCGCCTGGGCGACAACGCTCTTGCCACGACCATCAATCCAGTTAATCGCAGCGGGCTTCTTGTCGCTGCAGTAGTTCGCGCTGAGAGATATGATATCCATGTCCTCGAATCCATTCTCGCGCATCGTGTTCAGTGCGTGCTCGACGCCCTTTGAGATCATGTTCATCCCCATTGCGTCGCCCGTGCTGGCCTTGAAGCGGATATACAGGTTCGTTCCGGCCATGGCCGTTTTCATAGACTCCAAACGGCCGTACCGAGTAGTCGAGTTGAATGCCTTCTTCATGCAATCCTGACCAGATTTCGAGTCGAGCCATTTCTTCGCATCTGCTGTTCGATCCAGACTCTCAAATGCAACGCAGGGACCACGCGTCATTCCATCTGCTATTAAAACAGTCTTGACACCTCCTCCTGCGTTGATTGCTTTACTGCCTCGCATGACTCCTGCAACGAGAACCCCTTCTGTTGTGGCCATAGGAAGGAAATAGCTCTTGTTGTCGATAGTAAGTGGACCGGCAAGTCCGACAGGGACAGGCATGTATCCGACGACGTTTTCACAGCAGACTCCAAAAACACGAGACCAGTCGTATTGTTCGTATGGAAGCTCTGAATCTTCCAGCAATTGTGTGAGCTCGATTGTGGCTTTGGTTCGAGAGACGATGCTTCGGCGGATCTTGACGGCGCGGGTGAAATCTTTCAAGGTCTTCTCGAGGGCGTGTAGAGGAAGCTTTCCGCCTAGTGAGAGACCGATAACTTCTTCGTCTGTGAGGTCTTGAGAACGGCCGTTTTTGAGTATCGTTTGACAGTCAGTTTCAGTGTGGGCTGGCTGTATAACTGCGGATTGAGTCTTCGACACTGACTTGCCCGGATGAGTATAGCCACCAGATGATTCTGGTTGACACCGTTTCTGTGGACTTTCCAGCTTCGAAATAGCTTTCTTCTCATTATTATCACTGGCTGCAGTATCCTTATCCTTCACTCCGCATCGCGCAGCAGCAAAAAGCCGTCCATTCAACGCCACGCTGATAACCAGCGCAACAAGAACACACTTCACCAGCACGGGGTCTTCGAGGCTTTTCAGCAGGCTATCAACACTGTATGTCTGAAACTTCGCATTATCTGCTGACACCAATTCGAATTGAACTGGCGGAAGGACAGAAACAAGCGTTGCTTGTTCAGTGACAGTGGCTTTGTCCAATATCGCCTTGAGATTAGTATGAAGACCCGAAAATGGCTCCCTGGAGTAAGACCGAGACAGACTTGAAGAACCGGTCGTTATGCGAAATGGAATCATGGTCATGTTCAGGACATTCACCAGAACAAAAGCAGCCACCATCCCGAGTTTGAACTTGCTGATATGAGTCCGGGATAGCTGCTGCCCGAACACCGTCATGCAGCTATCCTCGCGGGCCTTGGGACGGTGCTCTTTGCCGCTGGTCTGGATTCGGATGATCTCAAGCTTCATGCAAAGGATGGCAGTGTAGAACGAGAAGAGGTTGATGCAGTCGAAGAAGAGAATCCAGGCTGCGAGGAAGCAGAACTGGCGGAGTGCAGGGTCGACACTGAATAGAGAACCGGCTAGGAGGACGGCAACCTCGAGGGCATAGTGCTTGACAATACTCGGTCCCTCTTGTTTGATGGACTTGTCGATGGCGGTTTGGATAATACTAGACGGGCCAGTATCTTTCCCAGTAGCAGCATGTCTTAGAACTGCCTGGGTAAATCTGACAGGATTTTCAAAGCCAATAACGACAACAAGGAACGGGAGGCCCTCTGATAACAGCGCAAGATTAATAGGCACACCAAGCCTGGTAGTAGTAAACAGAGCGAACAGGAAAGCAAAGGTCGAGGAGATCAGGACACCGGCGAAGAGCCAGAAGCGGGAGCCCATGCGGTACATGCTGAGGAAGAGCGAGGCGAAGGTCAAATGCATTGCGATATAGGCCGCAGCCATGATCGCGATATCCAGAGCAGCGGCGTGGTTGAAGAGATATACCAGCTCCGTCCATTTGTCGCGTGCGAATTGTGCAACTCCCCGTCGGGGGCCTCCCTCCTGTGTCTTTATAGCCCATTGATATCCCTCGAATTGTTCCTCGGTGGTTTGGTCTGGGGATTTCTGTATAACGTCGAGGAACTCGGGTACATCGCGCTGAGCAACCGAAAACACCAGCGATTCTTTGTGGGTGGAGGCCAACGAATCTGGCTTTGACAGTAACCGGTCGATGGAGAGATGATCGGGCAGGGAGATGGTAGGAGCACCACTAGATGGGACATGTTCGAATTCAAGCGTAACTAGGGCACGATGGTCAACTCCCTCGGCCAATGCGTCTCTGCTCCTACTGTGCCATTGCCACGCGGTCTCCGGGCCAGCATAAAATTGCCGTGGCTTTTCCAGCTGGTACTCTTGTTTCGAAACGTCGAGGGAGTTTTCAAGTAAAGCAACGTATGCAGAGCTCACGAGGAGGGAAATGAGACCGATTGTATGGACCGGGCGTGCGGAGGCAATGCGGGACAGTCGCTGGGGAAGAGACACAATCTGTTCACGGAGCCAAGATGTGGAATCGGCCTCCTCGTGCCCTGGGGATATTGTATCGGTTGCCATTGCTGAGGTTGATGAGAGGCAATTACACGCTGCACGGGGACTCCAGGTATCTATACCCCAGAAACAAAACAAGCTCACGCAGAATTTGTCACGGCGGCTAGGCATCCATGATTTCCATGATTTCTCCGCTTGTCGCGTTCCAAGTCAGGGCAGCGATTGGAGAACCGGAGATCTGCGCGGTCTGGAGGGTGGCTGTGCAGATATCCCCCAGTTGAAGTCACAAACATTGATGCACATTGCAAGATACCAGCCTCAAGAGATCCTGCATCTTTTGTGTGAGAAGGGCATGCCTGGCTATCTCACAATGGAGAAAGTCTCCCGACCAAGGGAATATCCTTGGTGTTAATACGCAATGCACTTCGACCGTTCATAATATTATGAACCATCTGGATACTGATCTTGTCCTAATCGGGACCTCTCAGAACCGAAGGAACCGAGTGGTCTGACCGTTCTTGGGTCTTGGAATTAAGACACCGCTCGTTCTGGACCGACGAGGGTTACTTTGCAGTGATATGTTAACAGTCAGTCCTCACAGCCTGAGACTTAAGGCAATAAGGCAACAAGGCAATCCCGTCGACAGAATGTCCGCCAAGAATTGGGTCTTACTTAATCATCACTCTCCTACCTAATTAGGTTAGCTCATATTGTTCAAGGGTGTATTCGAGCCTCTGATTGCCTGTATTTAGATTCTCGTTGTCTTTAGTTCTTGGTAAATTCATTTCTAGATGTGAATGATATCCTCAGAATAAAATTGCAGTTGTAGACTTGTAGTCTGCAACCGTTGCTTCTGCAGTTAGGGTTTAGTTGCATCTCGTCATTATATATAATGGCCAGCCGGCTTTCGGTCAACACACCAACCAACTCTATATCTTTCTATTGTATAACTGCCCCGAATAATGTCCAATTTCAAGAAAGGCTACACTATACCCAGCGTTTACGAACATGGCGATTGTTAGTAACACTGCTATGTCGGCCGAGAATCATTATATACCATCCCAGTGGAGCATGGCGTGCTCGAAACAAATCCTTGATAGGACAAGCAGCTACGCCCAGATTAAGCCTCGGCAGAAGTCCGGTATTCTGCGTCTGCCAGAGTCTGTTACAGCGATATGATAGGTAGTCTATACGCATAATGGAGTTCTGCATGCACGGACGGTTGCGGCTGCAGAAGCACGAAACATCAACCAGCATGTCGCGATGATAACGAGCCTTGACGTGCTCTGGTAGAATGATAAAAGTGCGATCTGCCCGGCTGGACAGGCTTTGACAGTCCAATCGACCATGGCCCTCCAGCATGTATCCCGGTTCTACCGGTCGTGCCTGTTCCAGATCATCATCGTTGGACTCGTCGCCTTCTGCGAGCCTGGGATTTGGACCGCCTTGAACAATCTGGGAGCAGGGGGGAATGCCAAAGTGAGTTACTGTCATTACTCAATTCTCGGAATGTCACTAATGAGGGCAGCCCTACTTGAACAATGCTGCCAATGCCCTGACGTTTGGACTCATGTCCGTGGGCTGCTTTCTGGCTGGCGGTGTTTCCAACAAGATCACTGCGAAATGGGCACTGTTTATTGGAGCCGCGTTCTACACTCCCTATGCAGCTGGTCTGTACTGCAACAACCGGTATGGGAATGAATGGTTTCTCCTGCTTGGAGCTGCGCTTTGCGGTGTTGGAGCCTCTCTGCTCTGGGCTAGTGAGGGCGCGATTGCAGTGGGATATCCGGAGGAAGAGAAGCGAGGACGGTAAGACAATGATAACCACTTGCTACTTCATTACTGACGTCTTAGATATGTCGCAATCTGGATGGGCATCCGGCAGATGGGACCGCTGGTCGGTGGTGCGATATCGCTCGCGCTCAATGTCAACACGGCGCATACAGGCAAGGTCTCGTATACGACATATCTCGGGCTCGTCGCCATTTCTGCTCTTGGTGCCCCGTTTGCCCTTCTGCTGTCGCAGCCGCAAGATGTGATCAGAAGTAACGGCACCAAAATCCCATACATGAAGAGGACGAGTGTTGCGATTGAGTCGCGCGCGATCTGGAAGCAGCTCAAGAACAAGTACATGCTGCTCCTGATCCCCGTTTTCCTGGCTGGCCAGTTTGGTTCCACGTATCAGGGGAACTACTTGACGAGTACGGTTCCCATTTTCCAGTATAAATGTCGCTAACAGCAGCAGCATACTTCACCGTCCGCTCGAGGGCTCTCGCGTCGTTCCTAACAGCAGTGGTCGGTGCCATAGCGAATATGCTAACAGGAATAGTCCTCGACCTGAAATTTATCTCCAGAGACACCCGGTCGAAACTCGTCTACATCGTCGTCCTCGTCTTTGTCACAGCAGCCTGGACCTGGAATGCGATCGTGCAGACAAAGCTCTCGCGCATGGCAGAGCCGCCATCCTTCGACCTGGGCGACGGGCCCTTCTTCAACTCCGCCTTCACCGTGTACATGTTCTTCAAGTTCTTCTATGAGGTCCTCCAGACGTATATCTACTGGCTTATGGCGGAGATCAAGGGCGCGCAGGCGGATGGCGACATTGCGAGGACGACTGGGATCTTGCGCTCGTGGGAGTCTATCGGCAGCACGATTGCCTATGCGGTCGGCGCGACGCATTGGCCGAACTTGAACCAGATGATTCTGGGCTTTTCGCTCTGGGGGTTCACAATCCCGTTCACTTTGCTTGCGGTGTTTGGCAATTGGAATCGGTCGGAGGAGATCGAGGACGAGGACAGGGAGGCGGGTAGCGGCAGTAGCGTCGAGGAACAGTCGGTGATTGTGAATTCGCAGGGCAAGGATTAGATCAGATCTATGGAAGTTATTTCGTTATTTCGAAGATTCGTCTCCAAGCCAGACGATGTGGCGAATCTGGCGAGCCTTCCACTGCTCCGACATGTCGTGCGATAGATATCGTCCTGTCGAGAATTCCCGACCGTATAACCGAGGGGACAATTGCTATTATCGAGTCTCGGATGGCAAATAGCTACATTTCTAGGCATTCTATACAATGATACAATACTGCATATGCATGCGGAAGCTCGTGGGGCGACCCAGGGACATGACAGCAGAGTGATATCATGGACATTCGAAGGGATTCCACCTGTCGCTGCTTATAATTTGGAGCCCTGGATAATACATAATCAGCTGCACTCGATAACAATCGATAAGACAAAATGGGACTACATTACTCGTAGTCTCGTGCGGTGGGCATAAGACTTATGCGTAGATCCACCGATTCCACAGCGATCGGCCGGCGAATTATACAGACCACGAAAAATCTGACTCGGTCGCATGATATCATTCTCCTGGTCGCACAAGGAACTGGCTCAATAGTTCAACCCCCAATGCGTCTTGGATCTGTGAAAGTCGAGGGCCTGCTATGCTGGATTCCCAGACAGCAAGGGATGCCACCACCACCACCACCAAGACTCGCCTTAGGGCAACCAAGCCTTCGCCGAGCGCTTATTTCCTTATCTAAGCTCCGTGCCCTCTCGCCATTTGTTAAAAAGCTGTGGCAACCTCGGCTGTGGCTCGGGATGCCGACGGCCTCGATGGCGATCATGACGTTACTGTGGATGAGCAGCCGGATCTTCGGCCTCTCATACTCAGTAAAGATTCGCCAACTAGGAACAGTCTAGCGCTGTGGATCGCCGTCCGATCACTGCTGCAGACTGCTGGCCAAACCGGTTCTAAGCTTACTGGGCACGAACCTGGGTCGGAGCATTGCGGTGCAGCGAGTGGACCCTCCAAAAACCGGTATTGACGCCATACTAAGAGTTTTCTATGGAGTTTGGAACCCACCCAGAGCTCGGACTAACGTCGGTGCAGGTTCTGGGCAGAAATTGGACTCTTATAAACCCCAGGACCAGGGACACCTCATCCCGACGTAGTCTTTCTCTCCGTTCTTGACTCCCTTTGCTCGCCCCATCCCCACGAACAATCATGGCGGAACCCGACCAACGCGAGGTTCAACAGGCCCTCGAGGCCCATCATAAACCACCGTCTGAAAAGGGCGGAGACCCCGACAACGGGGGTACTGCCGACGCGCCCATCATCCCCAGTATGGGGGTTGAGAAGGCTGAACAGGAGAACGCGGGCAAGGAGGACGTGCGCCCCGATGGGAAGCGCGAATTGAAGGAGTACGAGTGCTACGAGAAGCTTGGATACTGCTGGCCGCGGTGGAAGAAGTGGTCTTATCTTGCTGCGGTCGCCTTTGTGCAGGTGTCCATGAACTTCAACACCTCTGTCTTCCCCAATGCCGTGAAGCCGCTGGCTGCGCACTTCCATATCAGTGAGCAGCACGCCCGTACTGGTCAGATGGCCTACCTGGTGGCATACTCCATTGGGTGTGAGCTGTGGGCCCCGTGGAGTGAGGAATTTGGGCGCTGGCCTATCCTCCAGCTCTCCATGTTCCTGATCAACATCTGGCAGATTCCCTGTGCGCTGGCTCCTAACTGGGGAACCATTGTTGTCTGCCGTGCTTTGGTATGTATCCTTGCTCGTTAATAGGTGAATTCTGCTAATGTAGACAGGGTGGTATTTCTACTGCTGGTGGCAGTGTCACGCTTGGTTTGATTGCCGATATCTACGAGAAGGAGACGCAGCAGTTTCCTCTCGCCTTCATCGTCTTGTCTTCCTGCATTGGAACCAGTATCGGTGGTGTCATAGGTGGTCCCATTCAGCGCTGTACGTCTTGCCCCTGCTTGTCCCTGGTGAAAATGCATCAGTAGCTAATATAACTAGTCCTCGAGTGGGAATGGTTCTTCTGGATCCAGCTCATCTTCGGCGCCGTCACCCAAGCCATCATCTTCTTCATGCCCGAGAGTCGATCAACCATCATCATGGATAAGGAGGCCAAGCGCATGCGCAAGTCCGGCGAAGACCCCAACGTCTACGGGCCCAACGAGCTGAAGAAGCCCCGAGTGTCGGCCAAGGAGGCATTCAACATCTGGATCCGACCCTTCCACATGCTGCTCACCGAGCCCATTGTCTTCTGTCTCTCCCTGCTGTCCGGTTTCTCGGATGCCCTCATCTTCATCTTCCTCGAGAGTTTCCCCCTCGTTTACGAGCAGGGCTGGGGCTTTGGTACCCTCGCCATCGCCTGGGCCATCATCCCTATCAACCTGGCCTACTTCCTCACCTACTTCTCCTACTGGCCTTGGTTCTGGCGCGACATGCAACTGCGAAAGCGCATCGAAGACGACGATATGCTCCCCGAGCGCCGTCTGAAATGGCTCTTGTGGCTCGCGCCCCTCGAGCCCATTGGCCTGATGGGCTTCGCCTGGACATCCTTCGGTAAAGAGCGGAACATCCCCTGGATCGCATCGATGATCTTCTCGACGTGCGTCGGTATTGCAAACTACGCCATCTACCTGTCCTCGGTCGACTACATGGTCGCCGCCTACGGTGTCTACTCTGCCTCCGCGACCGGTGGTAATGCCTTCGCTCGTGATCTGCTGGCTGGTGTATCTGCGATGTACGCCACGCCTATGTACAAGAACATCGGCGACAAGTGGCACACCCAGTATGCGTCTACTGTGCTGGCTTGTCTGTCGTGTGTCGTTGTGGCGCCGATTTACGTCTTCTACTGGAAGGGCCCGCAGATCCGTTCGAAGAGTAAGTTCGCTCAGGCTCTTGCTGCCGAGAATAAGACGAACCAGGGAAGGCGGATTAGTAGGATGGAGAGCCAGCAGTGGGCTTAGATACGAGCATTATCATATGAGTTGATGATATGATGTGGTGTGTGGAGACGAATAATATTATATCATGTACCTATACCCTGATATCTGTACATATGGATCGGCATCTGCGGTGTTGGATGGTCATTATGATGGCATTGCTATATGGAACTGTTTTAATGTTTTATTGAATTATAACTAGACTTGTGGCTAGAATATGCCTAACAATTTTTCCTGTACAGCTTAGTACTACATGTGTAGACCAAACTAAATCGGCGACGCAACAACGCCACCACGAACAACCTTGCATTCGGTGTCAGTGCCAGGAGTCTCGCCAGGCGACTGGCAGACATAAGCAGGGTCGACTCCGTGGGAGTTCAGGTTCGCTTCGCCAATGACAGTCCCGGCCTCGGTGGTGCGGCTGATCTGGAGGTTGTAGCTCTCGACGTTGGCAATGCCGGCAGGGAATCGAAACTGGAAGTTTGTGTCGCTGCACTTGTACCAGAGGGAAGGTTTATCGAGCTCGCCGATGACCCTGTCAATGTCTTGTTAGATTGGTTGCTTAGGGTATGGATATGGGCACGTACCAGGCGGTTGAGCAGGTGGTGGTGCCGCCATAGTCTAGGTCCCTAACGGAGAAGTCGGTGCGGGCAGTCTTGGACTCCGTGAGGGTTTGGACAGTAAGAGGACCAAGTGCGAAGCCGAGTTCAGCACTGGCAGAGGAGGCAATGGCCAGGATGGTGGCAGAGACGATAGTGAAGGACTTCATTTTGATTGATTTGATGGGTTGTTGTTTGTCTTGGAGGTGAATGCTCCAGCTTTTTATACTTCCCACCCAGCTAATTTTAGGCGTCTCTGTGATCCCTAGTTCAGAGCTTGCGAGCGACATTGTCTTGAACAGCGACGACCATGCGCTGTTCAAGCGTGCTTGCATTCCATGTGGCGTTTATTGGGACGCCTTAGACACAACACAGCCCACGATGGCCACTGAGACAAACCATTTATGGTTTTAAGGCGTCCAGTCGAGATGTCTCCGTGCATGTCCAGGCTGTTAAGTGTTGAGGCCAGTCACAGCGCAGGGTAGATCCTCTTGGGGCTAAGCGCTGACCTGGTATAGACCCAACTGTAAGAATGCTTAGATGTCGTTCATAAACTGGGTTTGATTTACACCAGGTGTATGCTTTCAGGTACATCTCTAGAACTGCGGATCCCCCGGGCTTTGGAACATACCCATTCCCATATAGCTTCTGGGGGGAGTCTACTCGACCTCCAGAGTCGCATGGTTTTTCCAAGGAGAGAACTTATAGCTACCAATACCGCCCCGGCGATATTCATACCCTGATTCTTGCAAACCCCGGCTAGGTGGGTCAGCATGTCGCCCGTGTTTTTCAGAGTACCTCCTGTGATGATGGCTAAGCTCTCTATTGCTTCCAGATCCCTTTGCAGCTGAGTCTTCAAGGTCTGGTATTCTTCCCGAGTGGCTGGGTCCGGACTAGAGTCCAGATCGCAGTGGTCGCCTACTATATCATTGAGATCCTGCAGGTGTTCTTGCAAAATATTTTGCGATTCCTCTCTGCACCTCGTTTCGAAGCTCTGGGCTGTCATCGCGAAAAGTACGCTGTTTCTGTCGAATGCCCGGAATAACGCGCTCTCGCAGAAAGTCGCGGCGTTCAATCAAGGTGTCGCGATTCTGTCGAAGCCTCTCGATGTCACTGCCAATAAAGGCACTGGGGCTGCTGAGCGCGCCCCTGATGTATCGATCAACAAGATCCCCCGCAACAGTAACAGGGAACCGAGCCACTACACCGCGAGATATTGAGAGTAACAGTTCCCTCCCGCATGTGGCTGCGGTCAGTGCAGCGTATAAGTGCCAATCATCATTCTTGTGCTCATCTGCGTAGTCTGAGATTCCCCGGACGGGGAGACAGGGCATGATGTCCATGACACCGTCAGCTTCCATTTCAAAGCAAAGAATGCCCTCCCGTTTAGCGACTACATCGCGCTTTTGTGCATTCTTCATGACCACGTCGTCTGACCCAATGGCCCCTTGGAATACCCTGACCGGCTCTCCATCGCGTCTGCCGCGCGGACAAAGCTGCCCTGGCAGCTCCGACTCAGCCTGCAGGCAGTCACATATTCCCTCTGTATGGGCGAATCCTGGCTTATAAAGACGGTCTTTGGTAGGCCGAGGAATAGCAGTGGCCTTTGAGGCGATATCTTCAATCGACTTGGACAGAAGCAGCTCATCGGGCGCCCAGAGGCGCTGGTCAAAGAATGTCATCATTTCTAAAAGCTCTCTTGGTGGCGCCCTGACCATTCCAGTCCGCTGGAATCCATCCTGGGTCCATTTGCCAGAGTTCCAAGGGACAACCTGAGTCCCGAGAACCACGTCGCCGAGACGGACATCCTCTTTTGGCGAGGGTGCCCCCCCAGCGATCCCTACCATAAGAACAAATCTCATTGTGGGAAAGCTGCTTCGCATGTCGTACACGATTGTCGATGCGCGGATCCGACCGTGCCATCCTGAGGGGGGCCGATTAACAACAACATAGTGCTCCCCAACTCGCCCGAAAACATAGTGGTTTGGATCTCCCTGGCCCGGGGCCAGGGCAACATTGTCATAAGTTTCATCCAGAATTGCTAATGCAGCTCGATACTCCTTCTGGAGCACGCATATCCACCCGATTGTGAAATTCGATTGTGAAGGACGCTGTTTCAGCGCAGGCGGTGGTGTGGTTTCTGAAGCCATGGGGCGATTGGCTGAAGGGAGGACAATTGCAAAGGAACAGCTGCATGAAATTTCTGGGCAGAGTGCGCGATTCAGAGATGGAAGTGAATGCGCCCATTGTTTATGTCAATGGCCTGGCTTGCCCTGGGTGAAAGGGCCGCCTCTGCATCGCCTCACCACAGCCCCCTCAACATGCCTTTTCTCACATTAATTGGCAGAAAGCCACAGCTTTCCTTGGCAGGGGTCAGAGCCGCATGATCGAGACCCCCAAAAGGAGGCTGAGCAGGTCCCCTTTCATTTGGGCTATACTGTCTTGGTATTCTTGAAAGCAGACTTTCTTGATGTCAGAGCGCCGATTGCCTTGTTATGGCCTGGTGCGCTGCTTGAGATCACAACCCCAACCTAACCGATGGGCCAACGAGTCTAGAATCTGTCGAATTAGAAGTATTTGATGCGGCAATAATTCCGGATTATTCTGTGGTAATCCCACCACCGGGATCTGCGAGTGCCCGCTATCAAAACTTGAGCCAAATTAGCAGTTGTGCCTGCGCATTTGTTTACTTTGCTAAGGTTGATCATACCAAGGGGAAGGAAATATTATCAAGCAGAGACCTAAATCTTTTTCAATTCAGGTTCTAGAAAGCCCATGTCTTCCTATATCCACTTAATAGACTGCGGCGTATAGGCGGGTAGTAGATAGCAAACAGGATCTATATTCTCATGAGAACTCCTCGTTGCAAGACGGCTAAGTCACGGAGAGTTTTTGTATCGTGTATGCGACGTAATCCGCTGCGGGACAGCAAGAAGGATGAGATCTGGAGAGAGGATAAGTAGTTGGACATCGAGAGGGAGAGGCACAAAATCGGGAAGCACGTATTATGTGGATAAACGTCTTGCTACTCGCGCGCATTTTTATGCAGCTTTATTTCTTCTTTAACAAGGATATTCGCCTTGGCATGCCTAGTATCGCATTCCATTCTTGGTGCTTTGGTATTTATGCAATTATCCAAGCTCCGGTGCGTCTATATTTCAGTGTAAAGCCTGTTTTCTTTAACGGACGTATGGATAATGGCACCCTCAGTTTCTCAATTTGATCTTCTGGACGCTGGAAGCAATATTTTGCTTCAGCCCTAGAGAGCTATAAGACGTTGGAAAAAGGGTTACAGCATTCTTCAAGGGTCACGGCATGCGCAGGCGAGGGTTACAATCATCCGCATTCGGATTGCAAATAGGTGCAGACATAAAACACGTCATAGACTTTCAACCTTGAGTGTTACACAAGCTCCTCGAAGGATATTTATGCCATCAGTAACTAATGCCGGAACGCTAAATTTCATGGCCATTGTGACATTAATATGGCCACTAACGGCGACGCCTCCGGGGCACCCGCAAGCCAAGCGGACGAGTCCATGGTAGAGCCCATGATCTTCAGGCTCATAGAATTTGCAGGTCATCACAAGCAGTGCAACAAGCAACTGTTGATTTATTTTGCAGATGATGTCAAGGGGATTGCGTTGAAGATGATGAGTGGGGATGGGGAGAGGCCAGGGAATCCGATGCTGAGCCTAGCAAGACAATGTTATCAGCAAGCTACTACACACGGGGGCATCTTACATTGCGATCGGTATTTTAGTCACCTTCAGCATGGCCCTTACCATGATCTTGAGAGCCATTTGGCAACTGATCATGATCTGTCCCTGGAGCGGTCCCCTGCGTCAATGTGCTCTGGCGGTCCCGATTGCAAAGCCCAGTGCAAGACGAAAATCGAGCAAAGCTGGATCTTGTTTTGGAGTGAGGCCTTGCGTAACTGCCCAGGCCCGGTCTTGTTTGAACCGCACCTGAGTCCGCTGTTCACCGGCTTTGACTTTGGACTAGATAAGATACCGCGATATCTGTTTCGGACCTATGATCGAAAAAGCTTTGGACGGAGCGACGAGGACGTGATGGCTTCGCCAGCGAGTGAAGGTCAACTGCTCAACAGCAAGCTCGATATCTTCAGCCTGAATAAAGACCTCGCGATGTCCATAGTTGACAGGCATATGAATCCCTGGTTCGTTAAAGACTACTGGAGACAACCGCCTGATAATTTTATGTCTTGGACTTCGTCTTTGCTATATGCAGTTCAGTACGCCCTGTACCGGCGCTATCACCATGGCTGTACCTCAGAGGAGATCAAGATTTGTGTCATCGATACGACAGCGTTCCCAAAGGGTCAGTTTATCCACGCGAAGCGGCTTCTGAAGGCGTACTACGATCTGGTGAAACGGGTCGATATGCGGCAAAGCTTTAGTACTCGCCTTCTTGTTTACATCTACCAGAATGGAGAGTTCCTATCGCAGGGCGCGCTTAATCATCGCGGCAAATCTTGTGTGATGTCCCTGGCAGGGCTGGAAAAGTCGGGCCTGTATTCACTGTATCCGGAGCTCGCGATTCTAGAGCGCCAGTCAAAATGGGCGATTACAACAGCACACCTTCGCAAGCTGTGGACGGAGCAATATGTTTCGACCTACGAAGAGCTGGAGACAGCGCTTCTGTTGGCAAGGGCGTGTTTTGTGGGCTTTGATGTCTTGGATCTGGCCATTATGGTCTTGTCTTTCAGGAGACGCAAACTTAAGCAAGTCACATGTGGTGAGAAACTCTTGTTGTTATAAACGCGTATGCAGTTTCTAATGATCAAGCTCCAGCAAGGATTAAGGAGTCTCAGGGGTCTGAGAGTGACATACCTGACTGGGGGCGTAAGCCACAGGAGGTTCGGCAATACCTGGCTGCCTTGGACGTACTCGAGCCTATGCCACAGGAGTCCAAGGAGTCAACAGTGAAAAGAAGCCCAGAAACAGACAGGCCTACGCTACAGGTACTTCTAAAATGTTTCTTAGTTGCGCAATGATGAGACAGGACTTAGAGAACTAGGTCCAGACTTAGGCATTTTACCTATTGAGCGAGTATACCTGGATTTCTTATAAAATAGAGTAGTCATGATGCAAAGGTAATGCTGCTAACACCGACTACAGCTTGCTAATTGGCAGCAAATGCAGCTCCTCCTGTACCAGACCGACTGCGTCCTGCGCCATCCCCATGCCAGCCTGATATCCAGTACCCCCAGCTCCATAGTTATGCACGACTGTTCGCCCATTGAACTGCTGTTTTTCCACTCGAGCTCCTCCCTCTCGCGACGGTCGAAACCCAACTGCAACCTTGAGAACTGTTGTTTCGTTGGATTTAAGCGCCGGTAGCAATTCTCCCGTTCTATGTAGAATGGAGTGCGTTTCTTCCTCGCGGACTTTGCTCTCACTGTCACCTTTTTGCATGTACCCGCCGAGAATCACTGTCGAATCTGATAGAGGTCGTGGGATGATATACGTCTCGTAGCCTTTCCCATGGCGCATAGTGTTTTGGGTCACCTGGGGTGCTTTTACCAGAACTATCTGGCCTCTGGTGGGATAGCACTTCTGGTCGCTGACGCCGGGAAGTGCCTTCGCGGCATTTCCGATGCAGTTGAATACAAGTTTAGTGTTTGATGACAGGAAGGCATCGTCTAGTGATGTTACTGCCTGCCGTGCAAATCGTACTGAGCCATATCGCGGCTGTGACAGGAGAGACTGCAGGTGGCGACAATGGGCTGGGGCATTGAGCGTGATGGTAGTGAAGCGCAGACCAAACGCGACACCCTGCGGCAATTCGCCTTTGGGGATTACTTGAACCTGTCTCAGTTAGTTCTTGTCTATCACTTTAATGCTGCTAAACTCACATCACGCAGATACTCGGTTACACTGCGAATCTTGTCCATTGACGGTTCCTCGTCCCAGTACTCAATCGACTCTGTCTTCTTGAGGAATTTCGCCTCCTCGGATTGTTCGTCAATCAGTCTCATCAGAGTCAGATATCCTGCCTTGTCCCATCGCAAGGCATTGGCGTCATTGCCTGAAACGCCCGAGAAATTCGCCCCAGCCCTGAACGGTCAGTGGAGGCTGTAAAACAGATTCAGGGTCACTCACCAAGGGGATGTATAGTCGACATGGGAGTCTTCAGGTAGATGCTTTGCTATCACCGTGACATGACGTCCGTATCCCCGTTTTGACAGCTCCAGGGCGACATTTAGCCCGATAATGCCGGCGCTGTCGCAGTTAGTGCCATCAACTGAGCACGGTAGGGCTGGCTTACCCCAAGACGACAATGCTATCGCGAGCCATGGTATAAAAGGTGCTGTTGAATTTGTTCAGTCTTTGGTCCGAGATCGGGTTATATAAAACTTGCCCGTCTCCCCACCCTATACAAGTCTGGTTCCGCCGGGCAACGTTTTCCGCCGGACATAACGACGTCTAATTGGCTGCATTCGCCGCCGGCGGAGATTCGCTTAACGTCTCCAACATTTGGCTGATAAGTTGAGAATTGATAATTGATAGCTTCAGCTAGTTGTTTTGAAGTAGTGTACTTGTTATGCAGTTATGCAGGCCCGACGCAGCTTGTGCATTAACCATAATGCACGGACCGACTAGCCACGTTATATATATCAGTCGAAGCACAAAACAGCATAAAACGGTCGCATTGGCGAGGGAATGTTTCAATGCAACATAAGTGCTCGGATGAATTCATAGTCTCTGCCAAGGCATGAGGCCTGGTTACCTCGCGATATGCAAATCATAATGGACGGAACTGACATCGCAGAGACGAGAATGGCTCTTGTTCTGAAGGGTGGCAGTGATTAGCGACCGTGGAGAAGAGCTTAATCCACTGACTCCTGCGCAAGAGCATGGCCTAAAGTTAATCTGATCTAACTTGGAGAAGAGAAAGCTCCAGCCTTATCATCCCGGAAATATGTTGCAACCCAGCCAGAGAATGTCGGGAGTGGAAGGAATGAGGCTGTAAGGGGGCGCAGTCTGGAGGAACAAGAACTCAATAACAAACACGCAAGAGGCTTGCAGAGCGCAGAATCACGCCCTTTTCGGGGATATTCGTGTGCACATCGCTGCTTCTTTCAGCCTTATTATTGTTCAGGCGTGCCGCTTGAAATTAGCAGCCCAATGAACCCTTGCGCGCCCGTTACGCTGGCACCAATAAACATGGCCCTGCATGTCGATCGGCTGGCCAGCTTGGCTTTGCTTGTCCTTTGCGACTCTTTATAAATGCTGACAGGGGAATCTCACTGCATCGCGAGTCTCACAGGGTTGTCTTCTTGTCAGACGAGAATGCGTGGAATCTACACCAGCCTTGCCCTGTTAGGGCTTGCAGTTGCCGCCCAGGCTCGCCTTGTTGAGCATGACAGCTCTTTCACGCCTGATCATGTCCTCCGGGTGACCGCGGGGAATTGGAGCGAGGCATGCGATGAGCGCCATTCAGTCTTGGTCAATGGGTCCGTTCCCGGTCCAGATTTGCGCCTTCGCGAGGGCGAAGTCAATTGGATCCGAGTGTATAATGACATGACCGATGCGAATACCACAATGGTATCCCTCCTCACCGAGCTTTAGTAGTTATTGTTACTGACTTGGACAGCACTGGCACGGCCTGACTGCGTATACTGCGCCCTTCTCTGACGGAACCCCGGCTGCAAGCCAATGGCCCATTCCGCCGGGGCATTTCTTCGACTACGAAGTGTTGCCGGAGATTGGATCCGCAGGGACTTATTTCTACCATTCTCATGTCGGCTTTCAAGCGGTCACGGCCAGGGGAGGATTGATCGTGGACGAAGCAGCTCCGCCGCCGTTCAAATACGACGAGGAACGCATCGTCCTCATATCGGACTACTTCGACCAGACAGACGAGGAGATCGAAGCCGGCCTTATCGGCACTAATTTCACCTGGAGCGGAGAGACAAAAGCAATTGAGGTCAATGGACACAGTCGGCAGGCGACGAATTCCACCGGTTCATGCAGGCTGGCTGCCATTTCCGTAGAGCCGGAAAAGACATACCGGCTGCGATTCGTCGGAGGCGCCGCACTGTCGTTTGTTTCGCTTGCCATTGAGAGCCATGATGTGCGCATCATCGAGGCAGATGGACACTATACGAAGCCTCTGGAGACGAGCTTCCTCCAGATTGCCAGCGGCCAGCGATACAGCGTGCTCCTGACGGCAAAGAGCGAGGAGGAGTTGAAGAAGGCCGACAAGCGCCAATTCTACATCCAGATCACGTCGATGGAGAGGCCCGAGGTCTTGACTAACTTCGCTGTGCTGTCCTATACCGATTCACCAGACTTGACCACCGTCCCTTCGCCTCCTCCACTCCCCGTGGCCAAACCCATAGAGGGCTGGCTGGACTACCAACTGCAGCCTCTGCATCCAGACAACGACTTCCCAGCTCTGCACGAAGTGACCAGGAGAATTGTCGTCGACGTCCACCAGAACATCAGCGACCGCACGATCTGGCTGCAGAACGGGTATGACTGGGTTGAATCCTATCCCCAGACTCCGTACTTGGTCGACATCTACAACAACAAGCTGAACCTCGACGCGACGTATCAGCGCGCCCTCGCCCGAGGTAACGGGTTCGATAATCTCACGCGCACCTTTCCAGCTAAGGTCGGCGAGGTGCTTGAGATTGTATGGCAGAACCGCGGCGCTGTTGATAACGGCGGTGTTGAAGCGCACCCCTTCCACGCGCACGGCAGACACGTCTACGATATTGGCGGCGGCGATGGGCTCTATAATGCTACCGCGAATGAAGAGCGACTCAAGGGCACGCATCCCATTCAGCGCGATACCTCTGTGCTCTACCGCTACCGCAAAAACTCGGGTCAGTTGGTCCCCTCTGGATGGCGGGCGTGGCGGATTCGTGTGACGAACCCTGGAGTCTGGATGTACCACTGCCATATTTTGCAGCATATGGTTATGGGCATGCAGACGGTGTTTACCTTTGGTAACAATGATGACATTATCGCGCATTCGGGGCCGGTTGATGCTGGATACTTGACTTACGGTGGTTCGGCGTATGGGAATGCCACGAGGGCGCCTCTTGCGCAGCATTTCAATGATTAGATTTATCCTTGTATATATTTGATGTTTTATACAGCTCACTATGGGTGCTAATTACTCTAGTTCCACTTGGAAATACTACTAATAAAGTTAGCTTGTTCAGCACAGCCTCATTCATGCTCGGTTCTTATAACGCTGGAATCCGCAGACTCCTTGTATCATTTCCAACCAACTAAGCCATGGGAAAACGGAAACATCCAGCATCCACCGAGCCAAAGCCTTCAAAAGATGAAGAACCAACTCCCAAATCAAAGAAACGCAAGGTGCAAAGCAAGCCCATGCACAACCAGGGCCAGTCGCTCTTCTTCCGCCTCCCACTGGAAATCCGAGACATGATATACAAGGATATCTTCATTTTCCCAGAGACGGTCCATATCGCCTGGGTAGGAGGCCCGAAGCGAAAATTCCGCAGCTTCCTCTGTAAACTCCCCATGGAAGACCAGCTGGAGTATGATCGAGTCCACCCACTGCCTTGTATCTGTCGCAAGGACCACTTCGCATGCTCGCCCCGGGCTAAGAGCAGGCCATATGATGTGAGGTATGCGCGCACTCCAACTGAGATGCGAAAATTAAGGGCAATGAGCATGCTCCGGAGCTGTAAGAGAATGTAGGTCCCCTGTTGAAGAAACCGGTCTGTGCCTGTATTGATATATCCAGGTACACCGAGGCAATCGAGATGCTCTATACGCAGAATAGCTTCTACATCTCGAATCCGCGTACAGCGCTTGAACTGCCGAAATACATGCCTCAATCCTGCTTGAGCCTCTTTCGGTATCTGGCTCTCGAGTCGCCAGCCTGGGGTGACCAGATAGCCCCGCGCATTCTCGACCGCTGGAAGGACGTGGTTGATGCGCTGAGAATGTTCAACGGGTTGCAGACGCTGTGGATACTGCTGCGCCCGGGTATTGGGTTTCCCCAGGAGATTCAGGACCTGATGGATCCGATTGAAGGGGGTGCGCTTGCGGTTCGGCCACGGATAACTATAGATGTTTTAATTAGAATGAACCCAATTGGGGGGTGGAAGAAAGAGATTTGCCCACGACATCCTGATAAAGGTACTCTTCGTCCGTGGGATACGGTCAAGCACCATATTGGCCAACCCAGTGCTCTTTAGATTTGTTAATAACGATCAGGAGCTATATCGCTTTAACCACAGTACACGCATGTGAATACATGTCCAATAAGTTGGGAACGAAATGAACATTCACTAAACAGCTGGAATCCAATCTATACATTTAAAGCGAGTCTATTTCAACAAGAGAGAAAGTATCTCTTCAAGACCGTCCATCTCCAGATAAAGATGCGGCTCAATAGCTTCAATCTCCATCAAGATAAACGGCCGGTCATCGGTTACCAAGCCATCGATGCGCACATACCCCATTTCTCCTGTTGCTCCATTCCCAAACTGGCCCCAGAGGTAGTCGAAAATCGAATTCACCGTAGACAATGTTTTCTCCCCTATTGACTCGATGGGTATACGAGTAACACGACTGCCGAATTGCTCCTGGCACCTGAACTCGCCACTCTTGGGAACCTTCAGCACAGCGTGAGAAAGCAGTTGCCCGACGAAAACAAACGAGTATTCGCCTGTGGCGATGGCTGGTTCGAATGGCTGCACGACTAATGAGCTTTGGAGTTCACCTTTCACAATTAATCGCAAGTATCTGGTATCCTCGTCTGACAGCGCAGAGATATCTGAAATAAAATGGGTATTGTTGGAGGATGCAGATACAGCTGGTTTCAAAACAAGAGGGCCAGATGACTGAAACAACCTAAGCCGCTGGAGAAGGATAGGCACAGGGCAGGGTTGCTCTATGTCGAATATATCAGTCTTGGGTATGTCGAATCCAGCCGCTTGCATGTCAAGCAGGTACTTCTTGTCCATGTTCCACTCGACCAGGTCAATATCGTTCATCACCTGCGGGGCATTTTGTCCTCCATTGGCCTCAATTGCCTGTTTGGCTGTCTTCAGGAAGCGTCCAAAAGCATCGGGATATCGAACATAATCCTCCGCCCAGAGGAATGTGGCGAGGTCGCTCTCCAGCAGAGTGTCCATTACGTCCTCGTCGGTCCATTGCTTGATCGTTACCAAGGCTCCCCTGTCCGAGAGACGTGCTGGCAGCATCTCATTCGACCAGTCATTGTCCGAAATGTATTGATCGGTAATATGTGGTGGAACGCTGGTCAAAAAGAGAATTCGCTTCATTTCCTGGGGCGTGGGTGTTGTTGCCGTCCGTCGAGCATTTACGACTGCAGAACAAATACGGAGGAGTTTATCCGAAATTAAGTAACATAATAAAATAATAGAATGACTAGTTGTCGCGGCTGCGGCCTCTGGGTGGTTTGCGGGGCGAAGGAAATGCAGTTTGCTCCTACTGGCCAATGGCACAAATTCCGTTTCTTACGCCTGCAGGTTCCTGGGATACATTTCGGACCTTCACTGTCAACTCTCTGATTCGCCATGGTAATGTGTCAACTTGTTTGCTTGCTCGCTTTGACCTATTGCTTATGCTAAAGAACCCGATCATGCACGCTCGACCACCTGTCACCTGTCTATCATTTGCTGCCACCAAATCAAATAAACGCCAAGTTTTGTTTGCTGATTGACTGGATAATCTAGACACACTCATGGGCGCGTAAACCCTCTACGCATTCCTCGCTGCCGCAAGACCCTAAGAAGCACGTTCGGCACCAATCGTCCCCAGCTGTATCAATACCGCAGCTATAGCACCACAACGGCTTAGCCCCATACATCTGTGCTTCCTCCGACATCGCCTGCCGGATCGACCGAGCACCAGGGCCAATTAAGTACTTCGCGATCGACTGGGGATCAAGAAAGGCCGTGCTGTTGAGCTTGGGAAGCCAACGCGCCCACGAACTACGCCTGCGAAACGCCGCCATGACGCGGAATTGTTTGGAAAGCTCACGGTCGACGGCGAGGAAGGCGCCCAATCCGCGGATGACCTCCTTGTTGCTGTCATTCCGGGCGTATTGATGAACAAACGTGCGGAATGCAGCCCCGATCTGTTCGCTTTTCGCTGGCCAATCTTCCATCTCGGCAACGTTCAATATCCCCAGGGCCTCGACCAGGACCGGGGTTGCGATGGGTCTGCTGACCATGCACCGCCAGAATTTGAGGGTCTGGAGAATTTGATCTCGCTTGTGGTATGCGAGGTGTCGCATCATCAGCCCGTTGAAGTTGATTGCTACGCCGCTTACGCCCATGCCTTTGCCGAAGGCGATCATGTCGGCTTGGATTTCCCCATTGCCGATGTATTCTGGTCTTTGGCAGGCTAATGGCGCGCCGCATCGCATTGCCGTCATGGCCTCGTCCACGATCAGACAGATGCGGGCTTGATCGCAGCAGGATAGCAGCAGGTGATATACATCCGGGGGCAGTATTGACCCGTCAGAAGTGCTCACTAGATCACATACAACGGCGACGCAACCTTGCTTTTTGGCGTCCGTAAGCTTGTTCAGTAATGTGGACTCTGAGGAGAAATCATTCCGATGGATCATAATCGATGTCGGCCCCGCGCCAATTATCCTACTTTCCCATTCGACTGATGAGTGAGCCTGGCTACCGTTAGCTGTGCCATTTCAAATGTAGATATTTGAGAGTTACCAAAGGCCCATATGCACTGCCATAAATCCCCTCCACAATTGCCAATTTGGGTGCTGTCGCATGAACATCAGACCAGCCTAGCAGGTCGCGCACGAATTGCTGGACCTTTTCAGGTTCAGGGTCATCCTTGAGAAGCGGCGACAGTGCCGGATCCTCCACCACCAATGGACAAGTTGACGCAGTGTTCAAGACAAGACTCGCTACCGTGGTGGGCATGAGTGCATCGCTGACATGTGCATGGAAGGAAATGGGCCAGTATCCCTTGAAAAACGACTGAAAGCGCTCAGAATATTCGTTGATGAGAAGATGGTACTGCTGTTCGACTCTGGCCGGGTTGCGCGTGTAATCCTCCCAGATTTTGCGAGCGCGATCATCGCGCGTGAATCCGCTGTTCGAGTATATGCTGCCCCATGAATTATGGAAATCGTGATCTAGAGGAGGCGGTTCTGGTGATGTGTGGCCATTGGCTATGGGCTTGATGGTAACCGTCATGATGTTTTGTATGAAGAAAGCACAAATGGAAACAAGAAGCAAAACGACGACTTTGAACGTTTACAGATAGTTACCATCAGGTAATCTTCATTAGTCAACAACTAACGAAGGATTCCTTTGGATTTGGTCGTGGACTCGTGGGTGTTCATCCCGCCAGCTCACAGTGGGGCTGATTGCATGAGAAATACCGTCTGTACTTTACAGTGTGCGCTGCGTGGTGACGGGGATGACGACGATTCGACACGCCCAAGGGAGCGAGACCATCACAGAGCGATCGAGGCCCATCAGAATCGGTGAACAGTGGGGCCAGTCATGTAAACAGCGGAGGCCTATTGGTTCATACTGTTTGATCACGCCGACAGCAGGAGATCCTATTGGCCGTCGGCCCGCTCCACCGGAGTCCGCGCGGCGATCGGCACACTCGATCTGGCGGAAATCCAGAACTCTATACAGGAACCAGTCGAGCTCACAATTTGTGAGCTCGATGTATTGTACCGATCATTGTAAAGTTTCATAGTATTTATTCAACTGACGATTGTAGGTGGGTGGTTTGGGAAAGGAATTTCAATACAGGCAAGCAGGCATGGGCCAATCACCCTTGCATGATGGCATACCTGCCAAAGAACGCTGCGCGAAGGAAAAGCTGTGGTGGCGGTGTTGATCGACGTTTCCGACCCCGAACCTTGACGATCGTCAGCTGTCGTAAGTACCTGTATTGGTGCTGTGCGCAAGCCATCGACCTGAAGCTTCAAGCTTCTCTCCAACTCACTTCAAGCAACCTTGTCACCATGGCCCCGATTCTGCTGAAGAGGCCATGCCCGGAGATATCGCAGGCACCTATTAAATCTCGGAAATCCTCTCAGTCCATATGCACCTGTAAGGATGTCGTCGAACTCGATCTGGGCCATTTTTGGTCTCGTCGAGAGACTCAGGCGCCGACATCGATCCCGGGCACCGATTTGTTGAAAGCGGCATGGACTCTTACTCTTGGTCGCTTCCTGCCAGAGGATGTGACAACTTTGAGTTATGAAGACGACTCCTTTCCGAGATTCGAGCTGCCTGCTATTTTCACGGTGCGGGTGGACTCAGATTGGGATGTACGGACACTGCTCGACAAGCTCGAGGCTCAAAAGGCTGGCACATTTTCGAATTCCTCTGAATCCAATGCAGCTCAAATCGCTAAGCCTGGACACTCTGTAACTGCCTGTACTTCTTCGCTCATATACACAACAACCTCGGGCCTATGTTTGGCTCGTTCAAGCTCGGGCAGTGAAAATCTCAAGGTAAGTATGCTTGTTTTCGGAACCTTGATCCTCCTTCATCTAACATTCTTCTTTATCTACCCTATAGCTTGCCGTCATTCAGCATGATGATCGAATAGTCGCCAGGATCAAAAGCTCGCAAATGGGTGGAAGCTCTCTGAATACAAGCATGCTGTGGACCTTCCAGCACGTTCTGCGTCAGCTTACAGAAAGCCTAGTTACCCTCAAACTCGACGAGATCGACTACTGCTCAGATTTTCACCGACAGGTCATAAAGGGCCTGACAGATACCAAGTCAGCCGGGAGTTTCCATTGTCTGCACGATTTGATCGTGGAGAACTGCCGACGACATCCGACAAGGCCCGCGGTGCGTTCATTCGACGGCGACCTGACATACCAGGAACTGGACACCTTGTCGCTCCGACTAGCACACTATCTCACAAGCCTCGGCGTACAGCCCGAATCATTTGTTCTCAGCAGTTTCCAAAAGTCCACATGGGCAATTGTCGCTCGATTAGCCATTCTACGGGCTGGAGGAGTTTACATCTCCATCCACTCTAGCAATCCCCCAGCCTACCTCGACTCGGTCATCCACCGCACCAGTGCAAAGATCATGTTGAGCGATCCTACGTATGCGGACCACTTCCGCGATAAAATAGAAACGGTCGTTACTATCACTCCTGAATGGCTAGAGACGCTTCCTCTGGAGCCTGAATCTTCCTCGCTGCCGGTAGTTGAGCCCTCCAACGCCTGCACGGTGCTTTTCACCTCTGGCAGCACCGGTAAGCCCAAGGCCATTGTACAAGAGCACAAGTCGTACGCCTCCGCCATTCACGACTACGCAAGAAACTTGGGCCTGGATCAAGATACCAGGTTTCTGCATTTTGACGACTACGCGTTTGACATTAGCAACCTGGAGTTCTTGGTTCCTCTCATTCTCGGAGGCTGCTGCTGTGTGCCGGGGCCGATGAAATCGGTTCAGGACCTGGCCGACAACATTCAAAGTCTGAATGCCAATATTGCGTTCCTGACACCTACCGTGGCCATAAAGGCAACTCCACAAGCAATGAGCAGTCTCAAGATTCTTTGCGTCGGTGGAGAGCCTCTCCCGAAAGACCTTTTGAACAACTGGGCTCACAGCTCGACAAAGTTGGTCAACCAGTTTGGGATGGGTGAAGCAGCGGTTTGCTGTGCATACAACGACAATGTACATGCTACTAGTAGTGCACCGGCCACTATTGGCCAGCCGTCCAGCGGTGCTATCTGGCTTATTGACCCAACCTGCCCAGAAAAACTGGCCCCAGTCGGTGCCATTGGTGAGATTGTTATTGAAGGACCTCATCTTGCAAGAGGATATCTTGATCAGAATCATCAGGCATCGGACCGAACGAAACCAGCCGGCTTCTTGGAGTCCATCCCACGCTGGTTAACCGAGCTCCATCCCGAGCGACGATCCGCTCGCTTGTATCGATCGGGAGACCTGGCACGATACACGCAGGATGGACTGATTGAGTACATCGGGCGGAAAGACACTATTGTCAAGCTCGATGGGTGTCGAATCGACGTGGTCGAGGTCGAGCATCTTGCAAGGAAATGCCTTACGCCGAAAGATGCCATAGTGGTAGACCTCCTCGGTGTCATAGATGGTAAACAAGGGCCCTGTCTGGCTGCCTTTTTGTACCTCAGCGACCACCCAGACAGCTCCGAGACGGAAGATCTGTCTCTCAAGGACGCAAGTCAAGACCAGAGTGCTCTTCAGAAAGTGGACGAAATCAAGAAATCCCTCGCCGTATTCCTCCCCACTTATATGATTCCAACGTTATTCTTGCTAGGTACGCGGGTTCCTCGCACGCCCTCAAAAAAGACTGACCGCAGGATGATCCGACTGGTTTCACATCAGTTCTACGCTCAAATGTGTGAAGAAAGCAGCTCGTCGTCTGAAGACTCAGACCTTCTTCCTCCATGATCTCTTTCTAACTTGGCGACTAATAAATACAATGGCAATATATGGAATAATATATTATATCATGTAGATTGAGACATTTACTGCGACTATTTATACATTACTTTATATTCCAAGCACCGTCCTATTAGTTCTCAGTGGACGAATACGGAACAGAGCGCAGGAAAAGCAGAGCGACACATCCTGCGACAAAGCTTAAGACCCCTGGAAAAATCAGAATATTGTCCTCTATATCCATTCAGAGACGTACCAAGGCAGCAATGCAGCACAAAATACCCAGCCGTTTCCACTAGAAGTCCTCCCAAAACGGGGCCGGTCATAAGCCCAGCCATCCAGGTCATATTGATCACGGCCAGGGCGCGCGCATAGCCTCCGCGAGGACCGAATTTACCAGGTTCGCATTCTTCAATGGCGTTGATCGTGTCTAGAGGCATATTATCAGGTTAGAGCGATGTTTCCGATCCGAATCTACTCACCAGCTGTTTCTACACAGCCAATCCCACTTAGGAGAGATAATAGACATCCCATCATTGCTATGCAAACCATGAAGACAATCTTCACCCAGGGCGCATCTTCCACCCAGGGAAACAGCTTGTCGCCGGGGATCCCCAAAAGTGTAATTAAAGGTGCGATTCCCAAAAATCCCACCGCCGTTGGAAATCGCGAGCCAATGCGGTCTTTCATCCAGCCTACTGACGATGCCAGCAGTATGCCGGGCCCCTGAATCATTGCCAACAGCATTCCGATATGGAAGGCTCTCCATCCGAATGCAATTCTCACATGAACTGAGATGGTACTTTCCAGACTCCCAATTATCACAGCAAAAACGAACGCACAGAAGATTCCAGAAGTGAAACGCGATTGACGGAACATGTAGGCATGGAATCGCCAACTGCGAAGGTCTGACGAAACCGAATTATCAGACTGGTCACTATCCAGTGTGGAGGTGTTGTCTGGGAGGAGAGGATCTCGTACTCCGTCTACAGTTGAGGGAGAACTGGAAGACTTTTCGACCATGAGGAGGCGCATGACTATGTCCACCAACAGGAATGCCCCCGCGGCCGCCCACGCACACCAGTATCCTCCCACTTCGAACAACATGCCCGCGAGAAATGGTCCCGCTGTGGTTCCCGTAGCTTGAAGCGTACTGACCAGGCCGCCTATCTTGCCCATGTGTTCTGACCCGAGATTCTCGACCATAGTTGCCATTCCCACGATCCAGAGGGAATTGCTCGTGATGGATTGGAAGAAGCGACCGATGAATAGCCACGGCACTGTATTCCAGTTAGCCTTGACTCGTTGAACTTGCAAGCGGTAGAAATACATACAGTGGGACGTGAGTGACAGACAGGCGGTAGTTATCAAGGTCAGCACAAGGAGGGCCAGTAAAAGCAGCTTTTTACTGGAGATTGCGTCGGACAGCGCCCCGATGAATGGGCTCGATATAATCGAAACGAACGCTCCTTCTGTAAGGAATATAGACATGTATCGCTGGGTGAGGCTTGGGTCTAGGCCGATTCTATCCTCAAGAATAGTAGGTAACAGAGGTATCATGAATGCAAACAGCAGTTCATCTAAAGTCGCCGTGATTTAGCCATGCACTTGACGATGGGGTGCACAATGAGCCTACCAGTGAACATCGCCAGACCCATGGTGCTGACGATGAAGGTATCAGACGACCGCCAGCGACAGCCCCATGGCGCGTCATTTTTCATGCGACCGACAAACATGCTATCTGACGTAGGAGTCCTAGAGTCATGTAAAGACCATCGATGTCGGAAGGATGATACAGGAATCAGTGCAAGGCCAGCGCAAGGTTCAAGGTGACGCGCCGGGAAGGGGTTTGTGAACAAATAAATTCCCAAGCAGATGAACAAACAGTGGAGCGTCCTGATTGGACTCCACCTGATCGCCGGGCGGGCCCGCAATCCCACTGATGGATGTTCGGAAACGTCTTCTGATTGGCTTAGTTATTTTTCCTTCGCTCCACAGTTCGTTCCTGCTGAAATGGCAATACGGGCTGTATTATATCTGTATCCTGGTTGCTTTCCCGCATCCAGGCAACTGCTTGTCGCCTTGTTTCTGGAAAGTATCTTGAATAGATGATCCCACGAGTTCAATCGGGAAGACCTATTCAGATTGGTCCGTCTGGCTATAATATATCATAGCGAGGCAAAGAGGCATTATATAAATACTAAGAGTGATGATGATACAGCATATCACTAAACTATCATCAAATGCAAAGCCAAAAGAAACAGGACCCTTTAGGACCTTATATTTGTGTTGCTCGGGTATGCAGCATGGTTCGGTCATAGAAAAGTGGGAGGTGTACTTATGACGGCGAGAGTGTCAATCTACGCCACCTTGTATTTATATAACACTCTACTTGTTCCTACAAACAATTAGTTTACCAAGGCACCTTCTCTCCCTGGTATTTCTCCCAACCCGGTACTTCAATATTGAAAAACTGCCCGTTGTCCTCTCGACGAACACTGGAAAGAATCTTCAACACTGACTCGACCCCAGTTTCCACGGGGAGATCCGCGTGTTCGCCACCCAACTCGGTTTTCAGCCACTGTGTTTAGTGCTCGTTAGTACCCTGTCAAACTTGAATACATCATCCATGAAACATACACCTGGGCTGACACAGAAGACTGTAAAGCCTTCATTTTTCAGTTCATCGGCATAAAGCACCGTGAGCATGTTCAATGCGGCCTTTGTGACCTTGTATGAAGGTGCAGGTGTCATACGAAAGTCTGGCTGCAAGGCAATGGAGCCCACCGTGGAAGACCTAGCCATTTTAGCGGTTTGTTTTAATGCACAATGTGTAGACGACATACATGTTTAAAATCTTCTTCTCCCGGCCCTCCCTCATAATAGGCAGAAACGCCCGTGTAAGAGAGTGAACGCCACTGACATTGATCCGGAATGTTTCGTCCAGATCATTCCTTTATTCATTAGTACTGCCTGTTTGTCTGCGATGAGTGCAAGCCTTACATGTCCTCAAGGCGCCCCGAGTTCATGACGCCCGCGTTATTAATGAGCACATCCAAGCCCCTGCCATTAAGCTTTTCGGTGACAAGCGATACAGCCGCTTTAATGCTATCTTCGCTCGTCACTTCCAAAGGCACGTGTATGATCTGCGTTGGGTGTCTTTCCAAGAGCTCTTGAAACCCAGACGAGGTTGTAGACCGTGCTGCAGCAAAAATGGTTATTTCAGCATTAGACTCGACCAACTGGCGGGTGATTTCAAGGCCAATCCCGCGAGAGGAGCCGGTGATCAGATAAGAAGTCATTTCGAGGATATGGTATGCACATTTAACAAGGTCCGAGGCAGCTATTTGGAGAGGATATTGCAAACTAAATAGGCATGAATGGGCACGGAGAAGCGCGTGCGGAGTCCGGACAGGTGGACGTTAACTCCGTCGTTGAGTGGATCAATTTCTTCACCCGGAATACTTTCTCTTGGCTTATGCCTTGGCATTATGACCCGATTGTTTCATATATATGACTTGGGGGAGGAGAAAGCATGGCTTAGCTGGTCATGGCCAAGGAGATACAGCACTGTTGGAGATATGGATTCAAATACCAAGACCTCTCGCAACTTCTGGATCCCTTTGGAATATACGCCACCTAGGTTCCTAAAGGACGACTGCACCAATATATGCATATACAGATGCTGCCTTTGACGCAGCTTGTAAATTCTACTCCCTTTCAGTCGAGATCTGGAAACTCATCCCATGCACCCTCTACGCCGCACCATCGCACCCATCGCACCATGACCCGGATAACCTCTTCGTCCTGGCCCATCTCCTCTCCGACTTCCCGTCGAATCTTCTCCGGCACCTTGTACTGGTCCGGCTCGAGCATACGTTCCACAGAATCAAGACTCAGATGCGCAATCCTGATGAAATCGTCTTTGCATAGCGGGAACCCAGGGCGTGGATCCGGCAGGCTCTCCGCATGTAATAAAGCTCGAGTAACCTTGGAAATATGCCCATCGTCCCCGTAGATGTTTGCACGACGAACTAGCTCCTTCCATCCCTGATCTGGCCGTTTAGGTCGATACCCGGTGATCCGGTCTGGGTAGAGGGTCGCACATCCACACCCTGCGTAGGTAACCAAGTCACCCCAGACCTTGAAGTGCAGCAAGCGCGCTTTATTCTCGTTCGAGATCCAGTCCTGCGCTAGGAATGTTGTGTAGAAGATTGAGAGGGTTAGGGTATGCAGCATCACGAAATCTAGTGCTGCGACTTTTCCTGGACACTGGGCTGCCCCCACCATGTATGCACATGTGTGCACCATGTCGATTGTTTGTTGATATAATTCTTCGTCTGTAGGGGTGACGCGGTATCGTGCGAGATAGGGTAACAGCTCGTCGCATACTTTCGCTAAAAGCCCGTCGCTGATTTTATTCAAGGGGTCTGTTAACTGGACTGCATTGCTGATAACCGGGTCGGCATGTAGATTGTTCATCACTTCGAGCATCGACTTGGATTCAATCCCTGGATGTGTTTCCTGGTATTTCTCTGTCGGGAAGAGAAATGAGCTCGGCCAATCATCATGAACACAGCCTGCGGCCAGCGCCTCTGCTACAAGGAGAGGCTGGTTGAATTCGAGGCCGCATCCCAGGTGGATCATGGGGTGTAGGAAGCCTTCTTCACTCAGCATATGCCCAGGTTTCTTCTATAGAGAGGGCATGACAGACCGGAGTGCATCCGCCCTAGGAGATCATTCGAAATCTCAGTATTCCCGAACAGATACTCGTTCACGACATCAGGGACCCCTCGCTGTGCAATATCGTCCTGAAAGAACCGCAAAAAGCTGTCGTAGTAACTAAGGTCTCCTATGCATTTCTTGAAAAACGCTCGGTCTTGCAGTTGGGCAACCACCGAGGCCGACCGATACTGTACCAGTGACTGGTAGCCAATATTCAGATCGTACATAGCCCTTATCTCGTCTGGAGTCGCGCCGAGCGCGAATAGAGTCAGGAGGTGGTGCACCGTGTGGTCTGTTTCTCGTTGGTAGGCTCCCTATGACGCTTCACGGCGGCTGTTTTGACTTACTGTGAAAACCCACTGCAGCGTAGAGAGTATGGTATCGCGCATAATTGATCATCAGCAGCTCGGACACGCGATCTGCGCTCCCCTGTGTCAAGCCATCTACATGCGTGTTCCCTGCCGTTTCCGTCGCGGAGAGCTGGATGTTGTAGACACTGCTCTGGGGCTCTGTCGGTCCCAGGGGGGTCGATGTAAATAGCATTTCCACTTGTTACTCCCGTGCACGTTGCTATTCGTAAAAGATCGAATCTGTACGCTCATCCTCGCACAAGAATCTTTCGATAAAAGAAGGGCCGCCACCGAAGCCCGATGCGCCACAGCCTAGAGTCGCTGAGCGAGCGACACCATTTAGATCAGACCACGATCAGCCGTATCGCCGCCAGAACAATCCCCAATGCCTTCCTATGCCGTCCTGGGAGCTACCGGCAACACTGGCCGGGCGATCGTCCAAGTACTGCTTGATCGACCCGACGCCAGAATCCACTGCTACTGTCGGTCCAAAGAGAAGCTCTACCGACTCTGCCCTGGCGCAGAAACTTCGAAAGCGCTTTCGGTTTTCCAGGGGAGTCTTGATGACGATGGCCTTATCGATGAATGTCTCCGGGGGACCGATGCCGTGTTTTTGGTAGTGGCCATCGTCGATAACATGCCCGGCTGCTCTATCGCCATGCAGACGGCACGGGCTGTTGTCGCGTCGCTACAGCGTTTGCAATCATCGTCGCCGGAGATTTGTCTCCCGCGCCTCATCATGATCTCTTCGGCGTCTCTGGAACCCTCGTTCTGCGATGATGTCCCTGCGCCTGTCCATTGGGTTCTCAAAACCGCGGTCTCGCATCTCTATCGGGACTTGGCTGCTGCGGAGGAGTTCCTTCGCGCCCAGTCGGACTGGCTCTCGGCGACCTTTGTGAAACCTGGGGGTCTTGTGCATGACGAGGCCCGTGGGCACGAGGTCCGACTGGACAGGGCTCAGACACCACTCTCCTTCCTGGACTTGGCGGCGGGGATGGTCGAGGTCGCGGACGCAGATGATGGCCGATACCATATGCGAAGTGTTAGTGTTGTTCCAAGATCGAGGAATGTCAGGTTTCCGTGGGATGGAGTCTACTATGCTTTTACGGGGCTGTTGTTTCATTTTCTGCCGTGGACGTACAGGTATATAGGAGAGTATCCGTTGCCGAAGGAGAGGAGTATATAGTTTAATGTGATGCATGCCTCCGCTTGCAGGATGTTTATATCTGCCGTACAATTCCTTTTATTCTACTTGAGTAAACTCGTGCCGATACGCTCGCCGGTCTGTCTAGCTGGAATTTTCTTATAGTTCAGGCTGCATTCGCCTACGCTGTCCCAACCGTAGTTCCTTCTACTCACCATGGAAGCTATATTCAAACAAATCAAAGATGAATACGCCTGTACCGACCAGAACGGCAAACGTCAAATCCAAGGCCATATTCGTGAGCTGCAGGTTGGCTTCTACTCGGACTGGGATGTTGTGATGCGCTTGAGCAGTGGTGTACCTTTGCCCCCAGGGAGTCGAATCTGAACCTCGCTGACTGTTTCCAGCCACTGCAAGTTGCCCTCACCAAGATAGCAATTGACCTGGACATATTCCGTATCCTCAAGGAGATTGAAAGTCCGGTGACGCTGGCAGAATTGGCGGCGAAGACTGGCGCTGCTCCTAGACTCCTTGGTGTGTATGCGCAGTGTTGGTTTCGAGACTCTTCTAACAAACACAGGACGAATTTTGCGCAGCCAGGCTGCTTTTGGCCTCATCAAGGAGACGGATTCCCAGCAGTATACGTCGAGTGCATTCACAGACGTATTTGTCAACCCCGATGCAGCTGGGACGATTGCACAACTGTATGTTGCGGATTATCTAATAGCTGCAGTACTGATGCGTTATAGATTCGACATCTCCGGTCCATGCACTCAAGTTCTACCTGATTATCTGGCCGAAACTGGATACAAGGAGATCGTGTCGAACAAGGAATGCCCCTTCCAGAAAGCATTCAACACGGATCAAACTCTCTTCGAATGGATGCCTCAGCATCCCAAACATATGAAGTCTCTCGGCCATCTCATGGCTCTGCAACGCCCTGAGATCTGGGTTGACCACTTCCCTGTCCTGGAACAACTCGGCGACTTCCCCAGTGCCGAGAAGACCTTAATGGTGGACATCGGTGGAGGCTTCGGACAACAGTCAAAAGCACTGCGAGCCAAATTCCCAGACCTTCCAGGAAAGGTCGTTGTCCAGGACATTCCACAGACTCTGGCTGCAGCCCAGCCAGCAGAGGGCGTTGAATTCGTCGAGCACAACTTCTTCGAGCCCCAGCCAATTCACGGCGCCAAATTCTACTATCTCAGGCATGTATTTCACGACTGGCCAGATCAACAGTGCGTCGAGATCCTACAGCAGATTATCCCCGCTTTAGACCCGCAGTCGTGCATCTTGATTGACGAGGTCGTCATCCCGGCTACTGGGGTTCCCTGGCAGGCGGCGTTTATGGATCTGCTGATGATGGACTCGCTGGGGGCTATTGAGCGCACGCGCCTAGAGTGGGAAGAGCTGCTTGACCAGGCTGGGCTGGAGATTATTGAGTCGTATCAGTATGATGGTAAGGAGCAGGCTATTTTCGTGGTAGTGCCCAAGTAGCGTATTTACAATACAAGATGTTCATGCTTCGCTGTATACCGATATTGAGGCCGCACAGATATATATCATGCATGCACCATCCCCTTGTATGGATGCACAAGGCAAGATGCCAACCTACGCCCTCCTAGGAGCAACAGGAGCAACCGGCTCGAGTGTCCTCCGCTGTCTCCTCCAGACGGCGAGCGAAAATGAAAATGACTCCTTCGGCATCAACATCCTGGTCCGCTCTCGCCCAAAGCTGCTGGCAATGTTTCCGGGCCTGGACCAGCGCCGATCGCCGACAGTCCGCATCTTCCAGGGCGAATCCACCAATCCGGAGCCCCTCGACGCCGTTCTCCACAATGCGAGTGTCTTGTTTATGTGCGTGGGCCAGAATGGCAGTCCAATGGGGACCAGCCTGGTGCAGGACAGCGCAATCGCCGTCGTTGACGCCCTCCGCCGGCGGCACAGACCCCGACCCCTGCCCCCATGCACGGTCATTCAGCTTCGCTCTGCGTCGTTGAACCCCGCGCTCGCCGTGCAGGTGCCGAGATTCGTGCACCGACTTGTCTCGTTTTGTCTATCTGCGGGTTATACCGATCTCAGACGGACATGCGAGGTTCTGCACGAGGCGTCGCTGGCTGGGTTGCTGCAGTACGTGCTTGTCGACCCCCCGACGTTGCACGATGCCGACGGCAGGAAGCCCACCGGCCATGAATTGATTATTGCCGAGTCGCAGGCGATCTGTCTGAGCTATGCCGACCTTGGTGTTGCGCTTTGTGAGATTGCCGACCGCGCGTCTGAGTTTCAGGGCCAGGCCGTAGGAGTCACTGCGACTGGGCCTGTTAGGCAGTCTTGGGGCGTGCTACTGGGCTATTTGGCGCAGGGAGGGATGGCCCATCTGCAGTACAGATACGGGAAGGAGAATCTAATTGTGGTTGGAATATGCCTTGTTTTGATGTTGGGGTGCTTGTATGTAACTACCCCCTAAAGTAGCGTTTGTATCCAAACCATCAACTTGATAACTTCGCGCAGCGTTCGTAAGATTAATTCCCAGCTAGAATATCCGCTGCAATCTTCTCCGCCAGCGCATACACCGTCGCCATGGGCTGTCCGTCAATCGCAAACGGAAATGCAGACGCGTCCACCACACGCAGCCCCTTGACCCCCCTAACTCGCGCCTTGGAATCGAGAACTGCCTTGGGATCGTTGGATTTTCCCATCGCGCATGTTCCTACACCTGCATAGTATGCATCCGAAGTCTCGGCAATATAATTGAGGATCTCCTCGTCCGACTGGTACTCGAATCCTGGCAGCAGCTCTGTACCATCGATCACCTCCTGCATTGTCTCCGAGGCCACGACCTCACGACATCGTCGGAATGCTGCGACTGCCATTTCCTTGTCGCGCGGGTCATCGAGCCACCGCGGATCAACGACGGGGTTGTCGGCGGTACTGGTGCTGTTGATCGTGACAGTGCCGCGACTGAACGTCGCCAGCAGCGCAGCAGACATACTGAAGTAGTTCTTGCCGTCGTACTGCGGGACGAAGGTGTCGTCCAGCGCAATATATGAGAATGTCGGCCAGTCCGTCGGGAAAGCATTGTCGATGTCTGCGGACGTGCCCTTGCTGAGGGAACCGGGCGGGTGCTTCTCAAACGCAAAGTAGTCCTGCCCTGGATTCGTGAGCAGGCCGGTGCGGAAATTGTTGTATTCGAAGATCGAGCGAGGAAGAGTCTCCTTGCTCCCCATTAGCTGGCTGTGACTCTCGACCTTGACGGGGTTTGTTGGGCCTAGGATGATCGTGTCCTGCATGTTCTGACCAACCCCGGGGAGATCAGATAGGACTGAGATATTGAGCTTCTCCAGTGTCTCTCTGGGGCCAATCCCCGATACCATTAGTAGCTGGGGAGAGCGCATCACCCCTGCTGACAGGATCACTTCTTTCTTTGCCCCGACTTGCCATTCGAATCCGCCGGTGTTGAGGATCACACCTGTTGCGCGTTTCTGCTCGTCGAACAGGATCTTCTTGACAAGGGTATGCGTGATCACGTTGAGATTGTTACTCGTTCGAAGTGCCCGTTGCAGGTACGAGGTAGACGCCGTGTCTCGCCGACGTGTCCTGGGATGGATGGTATGAGTGATGTATGAGCGACCAAGCAGGTTGCCATTCGAGAAGCCCTGCGCCTCTGGGAAGCCCATCCTTTCGAGCGCTTTGTCTACCCAAGATGAGATGGCGTTTGTCAGGTAGGGGTATGCGACCTGAACTGGCCCTTCTTCGGAGGTATTCGTTGCAAAGGCAGATATGTCGTTGAATGTTGTCGCATTCGCTGGACGAGGGTTGGTGGACGGTCCAGAGAACTGCACGCTCTTCTTGAAGAAAGGTAGCCAGTTATCCCATGTATAGCTGTCGTCTCCGACCTGGTCTGCCCACATTTTGTACGCTCCTTTGGACCCTCTGAACCTGGTCAGTATAATTTGCCTGAAAGAGGGAAGTAAGGGCTACCGATGGTAGAGCATCGCCCCACGAGCTGTTGAACCTCCCAGCGTCTTTCCCTGCATGTAGAACATTTTCCGGTTTGCGAGGCCCTGTAAAGGTGAGCCATTACCCATACCCTTGATGCTTAAAAGGGGCATACCGGCTGTGGTTCGGTATACTGATACCAGTCAAGGAGCGGGTTCTTGACGTGCCCATTGTCGAAAAAATAATTGAACAAGAACATGGGAACTTCAGTCGCATTGCCCGCCTCGATCTCATAGAATCCCCCAGCTTCAATCACGGCGACTGAATTCGACCCATCTTCAGATAGACGGTGCGCCATGGCCAGTCCAGCCGTGCCTCCCCCGACAACCACATAGTCGTAGGACTGGCCGGGCCAACCGTACCATCCAAAGTGGGAGCTGAGCAGGTCGCGGGCTTGGATGCGGCCATCCATGGAAGCCTCCTCACTGCCGCTTCCGAATAGTGTTTCCCATGGTGAAGAAAAGAGGGTTGTCTGGCCGGCGATGAGGCCCACGACTGGGGCAGCGGCTAGGGCAAGTAGTGACCACGCGGGCATGATGGCGATCGCGTAACTGTCTAGTAGTGTTAGACTATGTGGTCTACGTAATAAATACTCCGTATTTAATAGATCTTGTTTGAACACCTGACGAGCCGGAATGCGGCGACCCTTAACCGATCGCTTTCCGAGAGTCAGTGGTTCTCGGTATAAAGCTGACAGGAGCAGTCCAACTCGAGGTTACGGTACATGCACAATAGGATATCGCCATGAGTAGGGTTGGAGTAGAGGCCATCGCCGTCATCACCGGTTCATTTTTGTCCGGTAATACACCCCCTTGTCTGTCGCTAAACAACCACTGATGCGTATAGGGGCGATTATGAGCGTATACCTACTAGCAGTCCCATCTCTCTTCGACACAACAACCGATCCCAGCCATCTACTTCGTCATTGGAGTCGGATATTCCTCAACGGACATATCAAGGGCCCTATCATCTGCCTCACTACCACCGCACTGTACGGGATTGCTGCCGCAAGCAAGTACTCGGCGGGAGATACCTGGGGTGTTTTCGCAGCAGCAGGTTTAATCACTATCAGCATGGTGCCTTTCACTTTGACTGTCATGGCCCCGACAAACAATGCCCTTTTCCGGCTGGAGGGTGAGGTCAAAAAGGGAAATATACCGCCTTGGTCGGACGCTGAGCGCCTGGTACAGAACTGGAACCGGTTCAACGCTGTTCGGGCTTTCTTTCCCTTGGCTGGTGCTATTATGGGGCTATTAGGGACACTGAGGCTGGTTTCCTTCTAGTTTGCACTCGATATCAAAATGAGTAGAGTGGGGGGTAAACCGTCGGTGCATTAAGGGACCATGCCTATCTAGATAGATTGATGGTAAAAGGATAGTGGTAATTGCAATGAATTAATTTGAGTAGTATTCACTGACAACCTACACTTGTTACTGATTCTCAGAGTAAGCTGGATGCCGATATCCAAGCCGACTCGCTGTCCGACAATTGATATTTGAGCCATCACTCAGCCTCTGTCACCTACAAAGTTGGGATCCAGCAAAATGGCTCTGCTCACACTCCCACTCCTAACCGCCTTAGCTGCCGTTGGATATGTCGTTTTCCAGCTAGTCTACAATCTCTACTTCCACCCTTTACGCGACTACCCAGGCCCTCTGCTATGGAGAGCAAGCTCCCTCCCCTGGAAGCTCACGCTGCTGCGCGGGACAATGCACCACGACCTCATGCGCCACCACCAGAAATACGGCGACACCGTACGCATCAAGCCAGACGAGATCAGCTTCGCCAATGCGCAGGCCTGGCGAGACATCCACGCCCATGTCCCTGGGCGCCCCGAGTTTCTCAAAGACCCGATCCGCCTCCCGCTCGCTCCGAACGGGGTTATGAGTATCCTTGTCTCTGACACGCGCAACCATGCGCGGTTCCGGAGTCTGTTTGGACATGCCTTTAGTGATAAGGGCCTGCGTGCGCAGGAGCCGACGATTGTGCAGTACGCGGATCTGCTTGTGGAGGTCCTTCGCGAAATAGCAGATACCGGGGATTCTGTCGAAATGGTGCGGTACTTCAATATGGCGATCTTTGATTCAATCGGGGCCCTGTCTTTCGGGGAGTCGTTCGATAGTCTGAAGAACCGCGAGCTGCATCCCTGGGTCGATACGATCCACAAGAACCTCAAGAGCGTCGCGATATCGCATGTTCTGCGCAGTATGGGCGTTGAGTTCCTGACTCCCTATGTCATGCCGACGGAGCTCCGCGGGAAGAGACAGGAGAACTACAGCTACGCGATCGAGAAGCTGAAAAAGCGCATGCAGAAGACCGGCGACCAGGGCGACTTCTGGGATCGGGTCATGGTCAAGAGCGCGGACGGAAATCAAACGGGCGACGGTATGAGCTCGGGCGAGATGCTCAACAATGCAGCCGTCATGGTCGTTGCGGGCTCGGAGACAACCTCCTCTGCGCTATGTGGCTGTTCTTATCTCCTCTGTAGATCTGGAAAGATGGATAAAGCTGTGGCCGAGATTCGGAATGCCTTTGAGACGTCTGACCAGATTGATCTCCTTTCCGTGTCCCGCCTGCCCTATCTCACGGCGGTGATTGATGAGACTCTCCGTATGTATCCTTCCGTGCCTGGACAGCCTCCTCGTGTCGTGCCGGACGGGGGCGCGACAGTATGCGGTCGATTTGTACCTGCTGAGGTACGTCTTTTCCTTTCTAGTATCCGAATGCTGTACTGATGAATGCCAGACTCGCGTCGGAGTCAGTCACCTCGGGGCATACTATGCTAGTTATAACTTTTCGCATGCGGACAAGTTCATCCCCGAGCGGCACCTGCAGAAGGCAGAAGAGCCGTACAAGTATGATAACTACGGGGCGTATCAGCCCTGGTCTGTGGGGGTTCGCAACTGCATCGGTAGAAACTTGGCCTATGCTGAGGTGAGACTCACCCTGGCAAAGCTGCTGTGGCATTTTGATATTACATTGGACGTGGAGAAGACTGGCGAATTTCTGGACCAGAAGATATGGTCTATTTGGGCAAAGCGAGAGCTTTATATGTCATTCAAGACGCGGGAGTGAGCTGAATATGACAATAAATTCATAGTAATTAGGCTAAGTGGATAACAGTCTGACTGCAGTATATCGTCTCATGACAGATAAATCATATCTCGTGAAATTGTATCTACTAAGACTTCTTTCCCAGCCGCTCTAGTAGGTCCTGTAGAACCTTGCTCTGGGTAACCTGCTGCACCAGACGAATATAGGATGTTTCCAGAGTAAACGGCTTCCCAACAACATTCGGCACCCAGCGTCCAACGATTTCTTCGGCCTTGATGTCAGAAGCCCGGAGGTGACACCGAAGATACTGCCTGTAGTCATCGATTTGTCCCCGGAGCATTTGGGAGTGGAAGGGTATATCGACCCCGGCAAGGGGGATAGTCGCGCGTCCCCGGATGAGGTTTTCGTGGCTCTTTATTGTCTGACTGCTTGGAAGATATTGCCTGATACACTCTTCCACGGTGTCCGGGGTATGACTAGTCGCGAGACACAGTTGGTCGCAAACTTGGCCCATTACCCAGAGAGATCGAATCTAAATCGCGGTTAGATGTGAACGAATGGTGATATACTTTCTACAAGTATTTCGTGCAACTTACATGACCAGCACATACGTACTGTCGCGATTGGACGTTGTGGTTGACAACCTCCAGTACGAGGCCCGTTTCTCGTGCAATAAGCCGAGCCAGTTCCATAAGATTGCATTCGTCAAAGTCTAAAGCGTCAGCTGTAAGTCAATTAATTGAAATGTAGACTGAATACCGGATGCAATACGTGATGGATCAACAGCCATCATGGCATATTCGGTTCGCCCATTGGGATCCCGAGGGAGTGCATTCTGCATCTTCAAACCCCGGTAGAAAATCAAGGAGAGCAGCGGTTCGAACGGCATGAAGGTAGAACATGCCCCGAGAGCACTGTACTCCCCTAGAGAATGGCCAGCGAACAAGGCAGAGCTTTGTACGACGCCCTGCGCTTGGAGCTGTGCGTATTCGGCCATTTCCATGACCACCAGCGCGGGCTGAGCAAATTGAGTAGACATGAGCAGTCCAGCGGGGTATGAAAATGTATAATATCTGGAGGACTCAGTCAGGCCAGGCAACATCAGTTTATCAGACTCCGAGGCAGATGCCATGGCGAGGTAGTTGGCTCGGATTTGCTGGCCGCGTTTGCCACGGAAATTGACGACGAGGGACGTTGGATTATCACGGACCAGGTGGAGCAGGGAAATACCTTGGATACATTAGCAAGATTTATGTTGTCCAATAAATGTACGGGGAACTCACCGTACTGAGATTCAAAATAGCGTTCTGCTCGGTCCCAAACCGCTTGTGCTGCCTTGTGTGTGCCATAAAGGGTCATCCCCATCCCCTTCTCCTGCGTTCCTTGCCCAGTAAAGAGATATGCGGTTGATGCTTGCTCTAATATAGCTTCTGCATGCATGACCTGATCGCCAGCGTTTGCATTAAAGACCTTTACATGGACAACCATTAGCCCATCTTCCATTGCGCCATGCTGTACCTCCATGCGCAGCTGATCGTGCGCGCGAACAATACCATCAAAAGACACTGTCCAGCCTTGGAATCGGCGACGCTCTATATCGCCGACCATCCACTCGAGTATGCGTCTTACTACTGCCGAGAGGTGCATCCCGTGAAGCACGGGCTGTCCTAGGCCAGCAAACCGAGCGAACAGGGGGCAGATGTGGATTGGGTTCGTATCTTTTGATACTGCTGCATATGCGCTGCTCTGTGATGGGGCAGTAAATGGAATAGCAGAATCGCCAATCCAGCCAGGGCTTTGAAGTGGCTGTCTCTGGACCAGTGGGGAGCCATGTCGGTGCAAGAAGTCCATCACAGGGTTGAACTTGTGGTCGTCTTCCTCCAGATATACACGTCCAACCTTGGCACCAGTGCTTGTCATGGTTGAGGCTTGATCTGGGAGCAACCTGACAATGCCGGATACTTTTAGTGAGTTTGATGCGTCCTTCGCGCCTGTCGTTATCTGGGTGTTCAGTACAAATAACAGGCTCCTTCCCAGGATTTCATGAGATGCTACGTCCAAGAACAGCCATTTTCGACTGATCAGGACCTCCAGCTGAACAGGAGTTGTGATATGCATTACCATGTCGGGTTCCTCGATGGAACGGAACTGCTGGGATGCACTCTGAGTACGCCGCTGAATGACAAAAGTAGCTCGCAGATAAAATACAGGCTGTGCATCACGAAGGATCTCTGCAGAAACCTCAACACGCTGGCCGCTGGCGGTGATTTTGCGCTCTGTTATGCACGAGGTTGCCTTTACCTCATCGCCGACAGACAGTGGTCGGACTCCACGAGCGAGTCGCAACGATATCGACTGGTGAAGTAGTTGAAGAGGGTCACCATCAAGGGCTGGGAGTAGCACGGGCCTGGTAAGCGCAGTCCAAGCCAGCACGACAGCGTAGTCAAGTGGAATTACGGGTCCTTGTGCGCTCCAGGAGCGACTGCGAGCTGGCCCAGATTGAGAAACCGTAGCCAGGAATTCCTGTACATGATCGGCCATAATAATAACAGGGCCATCACTAAACTCCGAGTTGAGTCCTGCTGAGGATGAGCCGGGTGCAGGTCCGATCCACAGATCTGTATACAGATCGCGAACTTGCCCAAGGTAGGTCTCCCGGTCGATCTGGATAACAGGCCGGCCCATGCAGCCACCGAGTAGCTTCATCTTAAACTCTAGAGCCGGTCGGTTTCCAGTCACTGTTCGAACCGAGCGCGTTACCAACGCCACAGATACCGTCTCCGCATTGACGTGTGTGATTTCCAATGCAGCCCGTATCTGGTGGGAATCGTTCTCCTGGGCTGCAGCATGGTAGAGTGTTATCTCGTTGGGCGTGCCATTGGCATACTTAATCTCAATAATATCCCCGATACCTGGCTGGAAAGCGTCGCGGAGGGGATTCTTTACGCGATGTCGACCAAACAGAACATGCTTGCTGACGAGAGCAGCACGTCCCCAGGAGCATTCAGCAGTCAGCTGTTTTAATAACGCGTCACAGGACGGAATAGTTGGGCCCATCAGTTGGTAACGGTGGATCGCGCCGTCGTGGGATACGTGAATGCCAGGTAGATCGACCGCTGCGGCTTGAACTATGCCGCTGAACATATCAACTTCGTTACGAGCAAAGGTCTCCTTCGTTATGGAATAAATATGCGAGTCACGGATTGCATCGAGAATGGCCTTGACAGGTTCATCGCACACTGTGGAGTGTTGTACAGCCACAGGGCCTTGAATGATACACACCCGTTGGGCATCTTGATCCAGAACCGCGTCGACATCCTCCGATTGCCATAAGGAGTCCTTTTTGAACCAGGTCTCGAAATTCTCATCGAGTAACGGTATGAAGGGCACTGGCTTGAGCCCTCGTCGACGAAACAGGGAAAGCAGCAGTGCCACGTCGTCTGGATAGAGGACTTGGTCCGCGTGGGTGCCGCATGCTTTATCGAACGCCGCCTTGAGTTGTACGGGATTGTCGCTAAGAATCATCTTGGTCTCAAATCGCGCTTGTACCAAACGCAGCCATTCCTGGACAAGGTCAAGGTAGGATATATCAATCCATCGTGAGTGGCGCTCCACGAACATGAGATGACAGAGACGATGCAGTACTTGCCTGTAGGTTAGATCTTCCATCTCGACCGGCGTTCCATCGTCAGCAATTGCAAACCAGGGTCGAGCATAGTCCTCGTTGAGACGGCTTATTATTTCTTCACGGTGCTGCTTCAGGGCCATTCGCAGCTGCCCCGAGTCCCTGATCGAGAAGAACCTCCTGTCAAACTCATGCCACAGTTGCATCCCTCGAGTTGCGAGCGCATGGATTGGCTGTCCCATTTCAGAGACAACCGAGATAACTCCCCCGATAGCTTCATTGTGGCAGCGCGTCCAGTCCTCGTCTTCACGGATCCCTGGAGCCTGGACTATCAGCTTCTTCGCCGCCAGAGACGTTTTTGCCTCACGAGCCACCATCATACGGCTCCCTAGGAGGATTCCGTCAAACGGCATCGCAGCAAATCCCAGCTTCTGTGACCAAGAGCCCGTGAGATATGGCCATGTATCCTGCCCTCCGCCGAAGCCACTACCAGCCACGAGTATGACATTCTCGCAGTTCCGGATATGGCTATAGCGGTCGAGTATTCCCTGGTGGAAGTCTTCAAACGAGTGGTGTCCCCCTGCGCGGCCACCAGTCCATTGCAGGCCAATGGGAACACTTGGGTGTTGATGAGCAATAGCAAGGACACGATCTATGGCGTCGACAGAACCGGGCTTGAACCAGATGTGAGACAGGTCCAGCAGTTCAATCCATTCCCTTACTACGTCAGGCGAGGGTATGCCGGCACCAATTGTCAACGAGTCAATCGGTAGCCCTTCCTGGATGAGATCGCACAAGAGATTTATCTGCCAGGTCAGAGACTTTGGCGAGGCGTAGATGACATTGCAGGTGATCGAGCGATGGACTGGGATCGTAGCCGCGAGTTGGCGAAGAGCTGCTTCCATACTCTCTGGACGGTGATACCCACCGCAAGCGAATTCAGCGTGATAGCCTGCCTGCATAATGGCGGAGACAAATTCTGGCGAGCACGTTGTCGGTGTCATTCCTGCCACCATGACGTGTGGCAGCCCTAGTAGGCGTGTCATCTTGGTTTCAATATAGGTCTCGGCCTCTTTCGACTTCGATGTCCGCTGGCGTGGGAGGTACATCTTCCAATTCTGTCCTGATGGAAGCGAAAGCTCGGATACCAGGGCATTGAGAGACGACGACAGAGAACGCCCTGAAATGTTCAGTACGTGGACGCCAGTTCCATCCAGGATATCTTGGACCAGGGTCCCCACAGCTCCAGGACCAAACGACAATACATGGGTATCACTGTCCATTTTATGGCATGCTGCAGGCCAATCAACACTCTCTGTCGTGACAGCCCGGATCAAGGCTGATAAAACGTCTTCGTGGTCTTGCAGGTTTTGAGTTTTGCCATTGACCTGACAGTAAAGTGGGATCGCTATATCGCTGCCAGTCAATCGGGAGCCCTTCATGGAATCCACAACGTCCCCTTCCACAGACGCCAGAAGCGACGAATGGTAGGGAGCCGAAACAGGGAGAAATCGGACGTCAATGTTCGGTCGACGCCGTGTGAAGGGCACCCGGGTCTGATCTAGTGTTTGCGGTGCATTGACTCTGCGCATTGTGAGGCATACGCTCCGCAGGGCCTGAGGTGTCCCAGCCAGCACGAACTTTTTGTGGCCATTGATGAGCGATATCTGTACCTTGTCATTGCTCGCTGTGCGAATTAGACGCTGCAGATGCTCATGGCTCAACCCCGTCACGCTCAGCAGATATGATGGCGCGCCCTCGTCATTCTGTAGACAGTCCGCCATATCCTCTGCGGATAAAGTGCTACCTGGCACAGCTAGATGTGACTCCAGACCAACCCAGAATGACAGCTTCAGTGCAAGGCTCGCTGCATTGTAAAATGCCGGCCACCCCTTGCCGCCATGAGCAATTGCGGCGGCAGCAAATACTCCTTGGGAATGTCCAATGACGCCATGCAGACGGTCGCGGAGCTGTGTAGGATCGACACCAATTGTGTGTGCAGCGAGTGCATAATGAACTAGTGAAAGTAAGGTGTTTATGGGGAAACTATACGGTGAGAGAGCGAGCTCGTCAGAGGATGGGACCGTTGCAGCAGAGTCGTGGAGCCAGGTGCTTAATGGGAATCCATGACCCGAGAAGAAAGAAGATCGATGTGGAATAGACGCAAGGAGCTCGATGCAGTTGGATGAGACGTCGATCAATTGTCGTATGGGGGCGCGGTCCCCGTATGTTCGTGCAAGATGGACCAAGTCATCGAGACCCGTGAGGTTGCTAGGGCCCTGTCCACCGCAGCAGCTGTATAGGCACAGTCTACCAGAGTCGGCAGATGCCAAAAGACCGGATGGTGTCATTATTCCTTGTCCACCGGTAGGATTATCGAAGCATAGCCCATACAGCGCGAGATATCAATAAGACGAGTATATCGTGGATGGTACAGCTAGTCCCATATTCCCACGGCTAAGACGCTGTCAGCGCCGGGTCGGGTTACGGGATATCGGAGATCGAGGATGTACAACACCCAGGCTACTCAAGTATCCAGTGGGCTTTGGTTCTTTTAGTGCTCGGCTTGCTGATACCACCAAGCAGAGGGTGTAGCCTGAACACCCATCATGACCATTCGCACAATGGAACAGGCGATTGCCTACGAGCTGGTAATAGAGCTTCTAGCGTAAGGTCCAGCCCCAAGTTCCCTGGCAAGGCGTAACAAGAGCAGGCATCAATTTGCATTTCCAGTACAATGGTAAGGAACTCCTAGGTGCGGCGGCGCTCTGCTGATGGCATACAGGATCAAAACACAGAAGAGTCTACTGAGAGACAGCCGACGTCTAGTCGAGCTGGGACCGGCCAGGACGCTCCTAGGAATGGCCCAAAAGACAATAAACAATGACCTGAGATCCAACGTGCAGCTCCTGGCCAGCACGCAGAACTTGCCTGAGCTTCTCTATGCCTACGATGAGACGCCCGACGATTCAACCATTGACGAGCCTGTAATCGAAACACCCCAAGCCAGCACTATCCCGGAGCCTACGACAGATCCAGAGGTTATTACCGTGCTTACGGTTCCAGACGTGCCCTTGACTTCCCTACGAATCATCAGGGCGTTGATTGCGCGTAAACTCCGCAGACCGGCAAGCGAAATCGACCCGAGTCGATCGATCAAGGATCTGTGTGGTGGAAAGTCGACGCTACAGAACGAGCTAATTGGTGAGCTCGCACACGACTTCCCAAACTTACCAGATCGCGCAGAAGATGTCTCGCTGGTGGACTTGGATGCTGCGCTGGGCGAGGTCTCACTGGGCCCGGCCTCGACGGCCCTTCTGCAGCGACTCTTCAGTGCGAAGATGCCGGCCCGGATGACCATCCCCGCAGCTCGTGGACGCATGGCCGATATCTGGGGCCTTCCTTTCCATCGGCAAACGGGAGTCTTGGTCGATGCGCTGGCAGCTGAGCCCCAATCTCGGCTGCCTTCGCTGGAGGTGGCCCATGAGTACTGGGACAGTCTGACTGAGGCGTACGGTCAGTCTTTGGGTCTGTTTTTGCAAAAGGCAACCCATCACCAGCTTACACCCCCTGGTGTTTTGAATAGTAGTGAAACACCTGGTGCAGATTCTGCTGGGGCAAGGTCGCTCGCACAGAGACAATATGAAGCCCTTTGCCAGTACCTTGCCATTCCTGCGTTTTCACCAGAGCCGGACGACACTGTAGCGACACAGCTTCAGAGGAAGCTGGACAACTGGACTACTGAGTTCTCTGATGAGTTCCTCACTCGTATCTCGCCTCGGTTCGATCGCCGTAAAGCGCGCTGGTATCGCGACTGGTGGAATTCGGCTCGACAGGAGCTGCTCAATTTATGCCAGCGGAACGAGACATGGACCGAAGAGCTACGAGATCGTCTTGTCCAACGGGCAAATTCTACCCTGGTTCAAATTGCACGGGCGCATCCAGTTGCGAGGGGACTTGTCCCTGTCCTCACACAGGCCCTTCATCTGCCTCCTGTCGTCCGCTTGGGAGCCCTACCAGCCAAGGCGCCCCGCACAGTGGTGACGCCTGCTGGGGAGATCCGATGTGAGGATACCATTCGAGAGACACCTAAATTTGTAGCCTTCTTCACGCAGTGGATACAGACAAACGTTAAAGCTGGCGTGATTCAATGCAACGGGACAAACCTCACGCCGCAACTACTTGATAGCCTAACACACGTCAGCCAGGAGGGAGTGTCCTTCGCTGAACAGACATATCTTCTCACAGGAGCAAGTCCAGGCTCTATCGCATACTGCGTCGCTCGTCGACTGCTGGCTGGGGGAGCCAAGGTCATTATAACAACCAGTCGCGAGCCCTCTGCTGCCGCCCCCTCCTTCAAGAAGTTATATGATGAGTGCGGTAGTCGTGGGTCACAGCTCCATCTTGTTCCCTTTAACCAAGCAAGCGTTTCTGATTGCGAGAACCTGATTGAGTACATATACGGCCACCTCGGGCTTGATCTAGATGCTATCCTACCCTTCGCCGCCGCAGGCCAGGTGGGAGCAGAGATTGACGGACTAGATGCAGGAAACGAAGCAGCCTTGCGAATGATGCTTGTTAATTTATTACGCCTCCTTGGATTTGTGGTAACCCAAAAGCGACGCAGGAATATTCGCTGCCGGCCCACGCAGGTCGTGCTTCCACTGTCTCCCAACCATGGCATCCTGGGTGGTGACGGTCTATACGCCGAGTCGAAACGCGCACTCGAGGCTCTACTGCGCCGAGTCCACTCCGAGTCTTGGGACGAAGAGCTCTCGATATGCGGCGTGAGCATTGGCTGGACCCGATCCACTGGACTGATGAACAGCAACGATATTGTCGCCGAGACGGCGGAAAAGGAGGGCAACGTCTTGACATTCTCTGGACAGGAGATGGGCGACCTTATTACTTTGCTCTTGACTCCGCAATGGGTTACTCGCGGCGAGAATGCGCCCCTTACGGCCGACTTCTCTGGGAATCTCGGACATTGGCGTGATGCCTCTGCCCATCTGGCTGCTGCCCGTGCAGACATCCACCAACGGGCCGAGATTGCTCGAGCAATTGCAGATGAGGATGAACGAGAGGCTGGGAAGCGAGAACCTCCAAAGACTAACTCCATACAGCAACGGGTTTCCCTACACGTTGGCTTTCCTGAGCTACCTCATTATGACACCGAGCTCCGGCCGCTGCAGAGCACTATCGATCCACAGCTCGTACCAGCAGATGCAGTCGTAGTCGTCGGGTTTGCTGAGCTGGGTCCATGGGGAAGTGCACGCGTACGCTGGGAGATGGAGTCCCAAGGCCAGCTCTCGCCAGCTGGATACGTCGAAATGGCATGGCTCATGAACCTCATTGGACATGCCAACAAGCAAGGCCGAAATGATGGATATGTCGGATGGGTCGACACGCAGAGCGGGCAGCCAGTTGCGGATTCTGATATTTCACAGAAATACGGGGCCACCATCCGATCCAATGCAGGGATACGGCCACTGCCCTCGGACAAAAGAGAGGTCTTTCAGGAGATTATCTTAGAGGAGGATCTGCCGCCATTCGAGACGACAAGGGAAAACGCTGACGCTCTCCGCCAGCGTCACGGCAATAGTGTCAGAATAACTGGCAAGGGAAACGGAGATAATTGTCAGGTTCAGTTGCAGAAGGGTGCCAGCATCCGTTTTCCCAAATCTATCATGACTCCCCCAGTCGTCGCTGGTCAACTGCCAACCGGGTGGTCTCCAGACAAATACGGCATACCCAGAGAGATCGTACAGCAGGTCGATCCGGTTACTCTGGTTCTGCTCTGCTGTGTTGCAGAGGCCTTTTACAGTGCAGGCATCTCTGATCCTATGGACGTCTTTGAGCATATCCACCTCACGGAGCTGGGGAACTTCGTCGGCTCGTCGATGGGAGGCGTCGTGAGCACGCGTGCACTCTATCATGACGTTTCCCTCGATCAAGATGTACCATCCGACGCCCTCCAGGAGACGTACCTCAACACTGCACCCGCCTGGGTTAACATGTTGCTGCTGGGAGCTGCTGGTCCGATCAAGACACCCGTAGGGGCATGCGCCACAGCCCTGGAATCGATTGACTCTGCGGTTGAGTCCATTCGAGCCGGCCAAACAAAGGTCTGTCTTGTCGGTGGTTATGATGATCTTCAGCCGGAGGAGTCTGCCGGGTTCGCGCGAATGAAAGCGACAGTGTCTGTCAAGGACGAGCAGCAGCGAGGCCGAGAGCCCTGGGAAATGTCAAGACCTACAGCCGCCACTCGTGCCGGCTTCGTCGAGTCCCAGGGATGTGGTGTGCAGTTGCTCTGTCGTGGAGACGTCGCTCTAGCCATGGGTCTTCCAGTCTATGGGGTTGTCGCTGGCAGCGGCATGGCATCGGATGGCATCAGTCGCTCTGTTCCCGCCCCTGGTCAAGGCATCTTCAGCTTCGCACGAGAGAGCCCAGCACAGCCTGCTCCGATGCGTTTAGCACTCTCACGCTGGGGTCTGAGCATTGACGATCTCGCGTTCGCTTCCCTGCATGGCACTTCAACCCCGGCAAACGATATAAACGAACCGTCCGTCATCCAGCGCCAGATGGACCATCTCAACCGCACCGCTGGTCGCCCACTATGGGCAATCTGCCAAAAGTCACTCACGGGGCATCCCAAGGCCCCGGCTGCTGCTTGGATGCTGAATGGGTGTCTCCAGGCGTTGGACTCTTGCTTGATACCAGGCAACCGCAATGCCGACGATATCGACCCTGCTCTAAGGGACTTTGACCATTTGTGTTTTACTACAAAGACCATCAAAACCAGAGGCGTCAAGGCATTCTTGCTGAATTCATGTGGGTTTGGACAGAAAGAGGGACAGATGGTTGGAGTCCATCCCCGATACTTCCTCGCACTCCTGTCCCAACATGAATTCGAAGCATACAAGTCTCGTATGAAAGAACGCACCGCTCGAGCTGAACGGGCCTATATCCGCGCGTTGGAAGCCGGCCATATTGTCCGTGTGCAGTCGCAGCCCCCGTTTGATCCTGCGACGATTCATGCAATACTGCTCAACCCAACTGCCCGGATTTGCCGCGATCCGAAAAGTGGCTGCTACCATGTCACGGAGGCTCCATGTCTGTTCAAAGATGGCCCCGGTGTGGTCAAACATAGAAAGACGTCTGTAATAACCAAGCCTTCAACAGTTGGCGTTGATACAGTGACAGTCAGTAGCTTTGCTGCGCACGAGAATACCATCTTCATCCAACGCAACTACACCGACCAAGAACGACAATCCTTGCAGGGCCATCGAGACTTTCGCACGGCCGTCGCCAGCGGTTGGTGTGCTAAAGAAGCCGTGTTCAAGTGCTTACAGACGATATCCAAGGGGGCGGGGGCTGCAATGAAGGAGATTGAGATCATACGCTCACAAGGGGCGCCTTCAGTGGTGGTGCGTACTCAGAAGCCAACATCTTGAACATAATAGCTAATGGCCGTCCAGCTGCATGGAGATGCCTTGCAGGCAGCCCAGAATGCCGGTCTCGACAATATTCAACTGAGTGTGAGTTATGGGGACGACTGCGTGGTGGCGGTTGCCCTGGGCGTCCGTCGCTAGTTGTTTCCTCCTTGCTATGGCCAAATTGCAAATCTAGGACCTATACTATCTGGATATTTATTTACTGGTCTCGTCACTAAATCCCTTGTCTTTGGACCAGGATATGGGGATGGGCCATCTCAGGGGCAATATCGATGGCAGCCGCGTTGCTACCATGAAATTAAACAGTAAACATCACCGTTCTCGTAATGCGGAAAATGAATTAATTGTTCCATTAATCCAATAACTTGTTTTTGAATATGGCCTTTGATTGTCAATTTCCACCATGCCCTAAGTCTACTGCTGCCTTCACTCCAACCAGGTCATTCCTGCACCCATTGAATACCACGGACCAGATTACCGAAGAATTCCCTCTGATGCACCTTCAGGGTCGGCGAAGGAAAAAGCCATGAAAAATGGGGAAACCCAGGATACTCGTCACATCGCACCGGGACCGCATTCTCGGTCAGCGCCTGCTTCATCAATCTAACATCATCCCTCAGTGTATCCGCCCCACCAATCGCCATGTAGGCCTTGTTCAGCTCACCGAGACGCAGATGCAATAGGCAAGAAAGCCGAGGGTCCTCCGGTGGCGCCCCGTAGCAGTCGAAGAAGGTCCGCATGGCCGAGCCCGTGTTGATCGTGGCCCGGTCGTTCTCGCGATACGATGTATACTGGGCCTGCTTGTCCACTGGAACGGCGTCTGGATGGACGGTCACCGGGGCTATCCCGATTACTCCTTGGACTCGGTCACCTAGGCCTTTGGCGATCAGGGACAGCGCTGCGCCGAATGCGAGGTTTCCTCCGGCCGATGCCCCGATGAACGAGACGGACTTGGACGGATATGTCTCCAACACCCACTGCGCTACATGCACACAGTCCTCCAGAGGGGTCGGAAATTGGTATGCCGGAGCAAGACGGTATCCTACGCTCAGTATTGTGGTCCCGCTGGTCTTGCTGAGTGCGCGGCTGAATCCGTCCTCCTCGTCCACGCCGCCCATGATCCATCCTCCTGCGTGGAAGTAGAGTGCAACTGGTGGGTCAACCGCGTCGGGCGGTACATAGATCCGTATGCGGATGCCGTTGATAATTCTATCCTCCGTTTTCACAGTCAGGTCTGGTGGAGGAAACTTGTAAAGGGTCATGAGTTTGCCGAATATTGCTCCCCATCCCTGCATGAGGTTTTCGTATGGCCCGTCAATGACTGGTAAAAATCCCAGTTCCTGGACGAACTGTGACAGTTAGTCTCCTGGACTGTACACGACAGGGTTATTCTACCTGGAGCCACGAGTCTGCTAGTTGGGAGTCCATTGTTGAATCGTGGGATTTGGGATGTCCCATGCAAACTACCGCATGGGGCCTGTATTATCTCTACTATCGCTCACCGAGCAAAAATAGTTCGGTGAGATGGGAGTCTGCAGATATAGTTGTATTCATCTCAATACCTCATGATAGCTATCACAACCCTATTGCTATTCAAGATGCCCGTCTATCATGTTGGTATGTGAAAATTAACATTACTGACACGACTAACAACCAGCAGCTCTCTTCAAACTCAAGGAAGATGCCGACTCTGAACAGGTCCGTCGGTGGCAGGATCTTGCACACGCAATGGTCGGCAAAGTGCCAGGTCTGATATCCCTTCAAGCTGGGTCGCCGCTTGAATTCACATCGCATATGGCAAAGGGGTTCGATATGGGTGTCGTGGTGTTAGTAGACTACTCCGAGAGTCTGGCTACGTTCTTTACGCATCCCAGCCATGACGAGTAAGCGTCCAGCGTATTGAAGGTCGTTCTTTTACTCATATTGACAGAGTCCATGAGTTATACCAACAGGTGTGTGAAGATGGAAGCACAGTCGGATATGATATCGAGTTTTAGGCAATTCGAAATAGTAACCCTACTCGATCGAATGTCTGTCAAGCGTCAAACCCAGCATCTCGTCGCCGCTGCATAATAGGACGCATCTGATCCCCTCCCCATCCATCCTCCATATCGTCCTTGAGATCAAACGTTCCCTCTGGCTGCACAGCCAAGGCACGTCCTGTAGATTATTATCAGTTGGGGCCAATTCTTCTTTGGGTTAGCAATCTCACCGTGTAGCCCCGGAGTAGCAGCGCAATAGGTGGCAGTCTCAACACATGCCTCAACAGTCGTAAACGACAACACCGTTCCCATATCAATTCCCCTCGCAGCCATTGCATGCTTGATCGGCGCAATAAGTGGCGTATCAAAGAACCAGGGTGCAAGAAGGTTACATCGCACGCCCAACTGCTGCGTTTGAGCGCGCGTACTGCGGAAGAGACCGCGCACACCAAACTTGCTTGCGGGATAGGTAGACGCTCTGGGACTATCCATGTATGCACCGATGGAAGCACAGAATAGTAGGCTTTTGTCACTTGACTGATCGGGCTGAGACCCAGGCACGCGAAGATAGTATAGTCCCAGCCATGAAGTGTAGTAACTTCCGACGAGGTTGACTTCGATATTGCGTATACTCGGTCTAGGTGGATCGACTGCTAGGCTAGGAGTGCCCGCAGCCAGGACATGGTCGACTTGGTTTCCAGGGGCGATGGCTGTGCCAGCAAAGACAGCCACAATATCGAGAGACCCGGTGGGGGAGAAGCTGAGAGCGCTCTTGAATGCGGCGACCTGGCCCTCCCAGCTAGTTACATCGCAGTGGACGTAATTAGTGTGACTCGAGCGAAGGGTAGACGAGGGCTGCTGGATGTCGGCAATTGTCACATATATCCCGGCATCTGTCCATTTCTGTGCAGTGGCCAGTCCCAGCCCCGATGCACCACCGGTGATGAAGGCAGACTTTCCCTTGAGGGCGGAGAGATCATATTCGATACTAAGAGGCTCCATGGTTACAGCTTGCTCGCTGTTTATCGTTCGATATAGAGGCTGCTGGTGAAGATTTATTCCCATTTATACCTATTTAGCTCTCGGCGAATAGTATGTTGCTCGGCTTTCGAAAGTTGTCCTGTGCGAGATCTAATAATAAAGAGCACAGTACTATAGAAATATGACCTGGCATCTTTTTCCATTTCATATGCAACGCCATCATGTCTTTACAATTCTCGAAGCTCCTAGGAGGGTTAATCTTGGGTGTAAGTTGCAGCCCACGTCTTATGCAATAGGCTAACCACAGAAGACTCTTGTTGCCTTCTGCACCGTCGTTTATCGTCTATGGCTACATCCATTACGAGCATATCCAGGACCATGGATGTGGGCCGTTTCGCGAGTTCCATATCTGCGAAGCACCATTCGTGGCACCATTGTCCGAGACATTCAGAAACTCCATAGCCAATATGGCCCAGTCGTGCGGATAGCGCCAGACGAACTCTCGTACATTACACCCGAAGCCTCGAAACCAATCTACACGTCAAACCCTGAGTTCGCGAAGGATCCGATGCATCTCCCTCCATTCCACAATGGCGCTCCCGGCATTCTTGCTGCTGACCATGCCCACCACCGCAGATATCGCCGGCTTCTGGCCCACGCCTTCTCCGACAAAGGATTGCGCGCGCAGCAAGACATGATCCAGCGGCATATTGATCGTCTGATTCGACGTCTGCATGAGAACTGCGGGACGGGATCCTTGGACATGACGGTCTGGCTTAACTGGGCCACCTTCGATATAATCGGCGATCTTGCGTTCGGTGAATCGTTCGGATGCTTGCAAAAGACGGAGACGCACCCCTGGATTGCCTCGATTCAAGGAAATGTCAAAGCGATCCCCATCCTCAATGCTCTACGTCGTTACCGACTAACCGGCATTCTCAGTCTGCTTGCTCCCGCAAAGCTGCTTGAAATGCGTCGACGGAATGCAGAATTCACAGCTGATAAAGTCGATCGCCGGCTGGAACATGCAGCTGCCACGCGAGGTGATTTGTGGGACTCTGTTCTGGCAGACAAGCCGGATGGCGAGCCGCCAATGTCCCGCGCTGAGATGGTCAGCAATGCGAGCGCGATAGTGTTGGCGGGCAGCGAGACATCGGCGACTCTCCTGAGTGGTTGCATATGGCTATTACTGGCCAACCCGGTGTATCTCCAGCAGCTCACCGATCGCATTCGGTCTCGGTTTGTTACTCCTGCAGAGATCGATCCGCACACCGTGACACAGGTCGACGGCCTGCAGGCCGTGCTCGAGGAGTCGCTCCGTCTTTACCCGCCGGTTCCAATGCAGAGCAATCGCATCGTTGGCCCGCAAGGTGCAGTTATTGCAGGAAAGTGGGTTCCCCGAGGGGTAAGTTAGGGTTGAATATTTCATCACAATGCCTTTCTTCCCTTGACGTTTATCTTGAGGAATGTCTCACTACTCTGGTGTGATGGTTTCACTCGCTGACCGAGGTCAACCATCACAGACCTCTGTCGCCGTCCAGCAGTTTGCAGCATGCAGGTCTCCCGATAATTTTAGGCGCCCTGACGAGTTTCTCCCGGAACGGTGGAAAGGCGAGGGCGAGTTCGCCAACGATCACCGCGAGGTCGCCCAGCCGTTCAGCATTGGCCCTCGCAACTGCATCGGTCGTCAACTCGCTTATGCAGAAATGCGGCTTATTCTGGTCCATGTTCTCTGGCATTTTGATTTGCAGCTGGACCAGACGCGCATGAAGGATGTGGACTGGCTGGCGGAGCAGAGGATCTGGATTCTGTGGGTCAAAAATCCGCTGTGGGTCAAGTTGCAGCCAAGGCAAAAGAAACAGAGCACTATGCACAACAGGCAGGAATAGTCGAGATTAGATTAAAGTAGAGTACAGTGGCATGACAAAAGTTTGCGTCGCCCCACAAAAAACTAAAAAAACGCGCTAGCAGTTTCCGCTTCCTAATT